>FWPY01000079.1:0-213266 GCA_900174645.1 Sonneratia alba
TTAATCCCTCCATGAAGACGAGAGCAGGATTGCTCCAAACAAATGGCGCTCTTGGCGTTATTCCTTGATTTGCTTCGTAGATGACCTCAGCATCTTCATCGTCACTGTCCTCTGCTTCTGCAGTCACTCTTCGAGTGGTGTCCGCCCACACGAGTTGTGGTGGGTCACCTTCCTTACGAGATGGTAAGCAAACTTCAAACGGAGTAACTAATCTGGTTTCTCCAGAAAGGCCGATTTCCATGAGTGGAAAAAAGTCATCGATTATATTGAGAATGCACGTTTGAAAGTTCAACGGATGGTAATTTAGTTCTTCAAACAACCGCCATAGCTGGAATGTGGTTTTCTGTTAAAAATATGTATTATTGAATGTGGCTTGGCTGTGTGTACCCGGAAGGAACTTCATATTTCGCCTTCAAGTTGTTGGCGCCCCACAAGTTTCGCACTGGTACCCCGTACCATTTCACTTAGAGGTAACGGAGATGACTCAATACATCTTAATCTTTAAATAAGAAGTTTTGAACTCTATTATTATATTGTGAGAACCTTCATGTTAAGTAGAGAATTTCATTAGTTTAGGTCAAAGAGGAATTGGTCCGTGTACGTAGACTTATGAACTAGTATTAACACCAAAAAAAAAAAGAAGAAAAAGATCTCATTAGATTTAGTGAGAGTTTTGATTCTGATCGAAACAAAGAAATTTAATTTAATATATTGGTGGTATCCAATTACCTTTACGTTTCCGTACAGTTCTCTATTAACTTTCTAACTTGAAGTTTTTTCTTCTAATAAATAAACATAAATAATAGTGATATAATTCTTCTCCTTTTCCGCTCCAGATTTACGACTAATAGTGCATATTGAGAAGCTAATTATAAAAGAGGTAATCGAGTTGATTGGGGATTCGCGAGGGATGGAACAATGGTATAAGAAAGAGGTATAGTTCAGTCTGTATTGCAATGTGCGCTCACACTATCATTTAAGAAAATTGATGCTGTCTAAACGTACTTGTGTGCATTTAGCGTGGTCTCTGGTGGGTCATGCTCCCGTTTCGTCCTATTGTACGTGTGTAGAGCTAATTAAAAATGGGTCATGTTCCTCTCTCAAGTTATTCCAAATTTGGCTTGATCGCAAAGGGGTTAAAGAACACGTCTTAATGCGGTCTTCTTTCATTCTATCTTGGCTTTGTGTAATCGCTCCTCTTCTCGTTTTGTCTTTTCGCAGCAAATCAAACTCCTTGACTATGCTGGGCCTTTGACATATATTACCATTGCATACCAAAGCAAGCTAATTAAATTGGGTCTGCAACAGGAACTTCCCCGAAAGGAAGATGAGGTGCAATGGGGACCCCAAGTGCTGTAGCGTTGTGTTGCTATATGTGATGGCTTGCTTTGTGTATTGATAGTATATGGCAATGGATGTACGCAATTTTACTCATCGCAAAAATCCATGATTAATTGTGGTTAAACACATGCATATATCGTCCGCCCCATACTTATATTACATTCAACTACGCTTAATTATTTGTATACAATGAGGATATAGAATAATATAATGCTGGTAACGACGATAAACGAATCGAGGAGCAAAAAGAGATACAATTCACATACTATTGAGCGAAGTATTGTCAAGTTGTGCAAAAACCGGCACAGTAAGAGGTTAGTTGGCTTATTTATTGTAGGAAGGTTCACTAAGCTTTTGTATTATGAATTTTTCATTATAAAAATGGGCGAGCTATCATTTTTTGGTCACGAAATAGGGGCAAAAATACATATATAATGAAAGTGAATCATCATGAATATGAGGTAATTGAAAGCAGCCGTATGTAATTTGAAATATGGTCTTTCACCTTTTCGCTGGTATTTTTACCGTCTTAAAGATATTTCAGAATGTTATTAAGATTTCAAAACTAATTCGAGTTTAACTGATTTTTGGATATTAAGTGTTAGAACGAACTTATGCGTGCGGTTCCTTCTGCTACAGAAAGTGTGGATGACCAGCTAATGTGTGTTATGTTCAACGAGAGATAGCTACTGGAATTAGAGGTGGAAATGTTTTGAGGATTGCGGGTCGCTTCAAATGCCGTGCACTGGACATTAGGCAGAGCAACATTAGTGAGCTGGTGCTTCGATCCAAGGGCTATGAGCCCAGAAGCCTTAGTCCCTGGCAGCGTACGCAAGGATTGCGTGTATGCTGTAGCCTAAATGATGTTGAGTATGGACGGGCTAGGTGTTACCCAGAGAAGCTGATCTAGGACTGGCCCCCTAATTGGCACTGAAGCTGCTCTCTCATGTGGCAGTGATTGGACGGTTTGGGCAAGCTAAGGTATAATTACAGAATAAAACATGTTGAAATTCGGCAAGAAATAATGGATGCGCGGCCCATTTCCCCTCGTCGAATAGGCTCGGGAGCAGTGAGACAGCTCGGAATAGTATTCCTTATAAGAGATCCTTGTCATTGTTTTGCGGAATGATTGCAGGTCAAAACCGGCCAAATTTGTGGTCTCTGCGCAAATTTTTACTGAATGGATTTCTGCAGGTTTCTTGTTTTTAGGTTTGGAGGACTAAGTCCTGTGTTGTGGTGGACTTGGACTAGTTATTGCCTTACTGGGAATCAGACCGCCGCTCAATTCTACAAAGGCGTCATAGCGGAAGGAATACTGGTCCGCGAACGTGATCGTCCATGGTTGACACGGGTATCTCCTCTCCTTCATCCTGGTGACCTTCCTCACAGAGGACATTGCTACGTTTAGGAGCGACGTGATTGTGATCGAACCTGCTCACAGAGGACTCTGCATTAGGGGAGGACGGTATGAGGAGATGTAGCAGCGAATCGAGTGCGCACTCTCGGAGCATTTAGAAGCCTTGAACTTTTTTTCGAGACTATCGATATTTTGACAGAGATCTCTCGAGAAAAGCCCTATCAATTTTTTCAAACCAACAGCAGTCGCTCTCTCTCTGACATATCAGGGAAATGTTGATCAAATTTCCACGCTTGTTTCCCTGAAAGGATTATTGGACTTATGTGGGGGAAGCAAAGATAATTGAAAGGCTAATGGAGAATCGCTTAAGTCGACATGCCACCGATACATAATTGGCTGCCCAGCTTTTGTCTCTCTTTTCCTCTCTGTTTTTTTCTCAATAATTTTGCTTTCTGTTGGCGTCCTCAATCTTCGATTAATTCCAATAAAATACACTCATTAAATTCAGCAGTTTAGAATAAATCTTCCGACCGGCATGATTTATATTCAATTTTCACCGACTTAAACGTATAGATACTGTTTCAATATGAGCCAAATCACGTTTAGTCCAGCCTCCATCGGCGGCGAAAGCAACCCTTTTTGGCACGGCCTTGATGGATTTCCGATCACGAAAATGTCGAGAGCTACTTGAATGTAGTTTTGCTGGCGGTAATGTCTCGAAACATGCGAGGAGAGGAATAGCGCCGGGAGCTGGGATGTCGCTCCTTCAGCTTTACAGCAAGTTATCCGGCGAAGGTCCAATAAACCCCGGAAAGGCATCTGAAATCCAATTTGCACCAACTTTTCAAACAAAGCACAACCCCAACACTACCACCTCAAAAGTCGCGACAAAGGCATCTCCTGTTCTGAACATGTTCACTACTTGAGTGGACGTTAATTGTAAGCCGGTCTCACTCATGTGTATGGTGACGTTTTACTGGAACCTTTTTGGGGACCGATGCTCCTTGTAAGTTGTCAGCTATAAGGGATTGACACGGTACCCCGCAGTATAGTACTGTACTGGTTCATGAATCTTGCGCAAAGACCATGTGTAAAAAGTTTCGTGGTCCGATTAAAGTTTAAGAGTTGGAAGAAACAGTAAATAGTCCGCCACCATTGTAGCAAGTGCTGGTCCCGAGCAAAAAGCGCTGAAGGTGGACAGTTGTACGAATGAGTTGAGGGTTAGTTAATGGGCTGAACTGAACAGGGTTCAGGCATGTGAACGAACATCATGTTGGGAAGGGTTCAAGAGCGGAATTGAGAAGAGCATTTTATCGCCAATCTCAAATTATAGGGAAGCGAATTTAGCTACAGTTAAAGATTAAAGATGTGCATATATATATATATATAGTGAATTATAGGTAGAATATCCTCATGAGCACGTAATTGACTCGAACTATGAAAGAATGGATGCGTAAGAACGCTAACCATATATCCAATACCCTACATCGAAAAGGCAGAGAGCTTTTATAAAGCCAAAAGGAAGATTAACAACACATAAAAGTTTTTTTCGACGGCACTGATGAGTTGTTGGTATACTATGATCTTGGCTATGAAGATTTAGCACAATCCTAACAGTGAACAACAAAAAAAAATCATACATAAAAACTAGTATTATGTTCAGAAGTCACGTTGAGAGATGTGTATTAATGTGTTATATGGTACAAAAAATATTATATTGAATTTCAAAATATAAAATAATTTTTATAATATAAAAATTATGGATAAATGATTTAAAATAATTAATTATAATAATAGTAGTTATAGGTTTGTAATTTTTTATTTAATTATGTCACTTGTTATATTTTAATTGAAATTTTATTTTTTGATCAATAATGAGTAAATTATGTTATAATTGTATGTTGTTAAAAGAATATTATCAGGATTGTGATTATTGTACCGGGGCAACATTCAATTGTCGAAATATGAAATATCCGTACGTGTGCCGGGAGTTTTTGGTCAGACCTAGATGGTGGGCCGGTGCAGTAGATTCATGACGGGCCCGGGTCGTGCCGGATTGACACTAAATAGCTGACCGACACGAGGGCCATACGGAGCTATGTCACTGTATGTCTAAGCAAACAAGGCTCTCGTTCTGTCTTGTCCCGAACTCGTCCTTCCCCCTGCTCTCACGTACAGAATGGCTCGACAATATGCTGCTTCCCCTGCCGGAATGGGCTCTCCTCTTTGTCATCTTATCGGCACTTCTCCTGCTTCCTCGTGGCGAACAGTCCAAGCAAGAAACAACTCGTGACCTCGCGACGACAAGCGATTCGCGTCGGCATCGTACGGCGATCTGTGTGCGTCAGCAATCTGTCTGCCGCCTCAACCTTGTCCAGTCAGTTTCTGCTCGCTCGGTCAGTGCCACCGATGCATCGTACGAAGGAACCTATCTCGCCCTCTCACACTCTTGCCGTCTGCGCCTCGCCGCCAAGAGCACCGACTGACCGGATTTACCGTCCGCCAGAAGCGTACTAGCTACTATATCCGACCATCGCCTCCGCTGCTGGACCTGTTCGCCACCTTATGAGGTATTGAAGTACGCCTCGCCATTGCTGGGTGGCCGTTCCGCGGCCACCGCCTCCGCCATGTCAAGTTCTCCAACGACACCGTGTCACACGAGGCCCTGCGCCGCTAATTCCTATTGGCGCCCACATGATTGACTCCTACCCATGAGCTAACTACGCTTTTTAGTGTCTCAGAAAGGCTTACTTTGTTCCGCGCTGTGATGACCATTTGTTCCTTCCCGCTTCTCAATTTCGTGTGGGCGTGGATGATTACTTTGGATCGTGGCTAGAACGTTCTGTGGGTCAGGAAGCATTTCTGTTTTTAGTCAGCGTAAGAAAGCTTAATTTATGGTATATTGACATGGGTTAGAGATGACTTGAGGCTAAGCTGCCTCATAACACTTCCGGTTCTCGTTAGTTTCGTTTTGCATGATCTGATGCTATGTTCATTCTGTAAGTTAATGGCGATTTCTCTCAATTATTCTTCAGATTTTTGATTTACGTATCCCAATGTAAAATCTTAAATGTAAAGGTTGTATAGAATTCAAAAGTATTCTTATAGTCCACTGATATGGGTTACAACTATTCAATTATGTGGGATTCTGATGTGTTTAACCACTTCAGAAGTAATCCAAATCCTAGCGGCTCATCAGCTTCTCGTATCGCTTTAGATTTTGTAACTGATAAAAAGAACCAAACATCAAAGGTGAGTTTTGATTTTAGTATCACACTCGGAAATCTAATTCCGTTTGGGCTATTTTCTCTTCTTATTTAAAATATGAAGAGATTATTCATTCAATTAAATAGATCGGTCCAAAGGTGTTCTTTTTTTTCCGTTTTCGGCATTTTTGGCAGAGTTGGTTTTTCTTCCCACGTCTTGATTATTCAACTATCTTGCTAACTGTTTCGGAGCAATACTTGCCGTGTTTACGGTGTTAAGCCTTGATATATGAAATAGACCCACCCATTGATGAGAGCCTTAGAACAGGAAATTTGTTGCATTATGAATCCCGATGGTATTTATGAGTTTTGAAATTGATGCATCCTATCGACGACAGTCTTTGGTTTCCCTCTCGCTCGCTTTTGTTTTTTTTTTCCCCTTTTTACGCTGTTGCTCAAGAAGTCGGAGGCCACTTTTTTGACCAAGACTGTAGCTTGCAAAGAGAAAGCATCCAGCTGCGAGGGAATTCCATGTGATTGGGGTGGTACACATGCGCCGTCAACAACAATTCGCTTTTTTGGCTGGTGGTTCTCTTTTTGTGTTAGATTCAAAGGGGTAATGGAATGAAGCTGTTATAACAATTCCGGTCGAGCAGCATCAAGAGTGTTGATTGGGCGCGAGTTGTCCTCGTTTTCAGTGGCACATAATTGGGCATTCACTGGCATTAAAGAGTTTTCCCATTTGTGAGATAAAAATGTTTTTTGGCAGCATAGTTGTTTAGACCGTCCCTAGGTATTGATTGGGACTAGAAAATCCCAAAGTTTGGATTAGCTCGAGTAATTTTTTAGATGAAATCCTACCAATAAATATATATGTTGGTTATGCTACACGTAAAATTTGGTGTCCATTATATTAGTTTGTCACCTTTCTTTCTGTTGTTATTTAGTGACCTTACCTTTGTATGGTGCTTTGTTGAGACTCTTATAGATGACATAATATTCCAACTTTTGTATTGACGTCATAATGAAATTTTGCAGTTATCATTCTTAGTTCAAAGCTTCTGATGAGCCCTACATTCCCACTTGCACTAGCAATAGGTTCAAAAACCCTTTTGTCTCTAGGTCTTTTGAGAACGGCATTGACCTTTGAAAAATCCGATAAATCAAATTTATAATCCCCTCTCTCAAAAGCTCTGTGATCTTTGGGATATAGGGATTCTACGCTTCGCCGGCTTCCTTCAATCAACCGGGTGGCATGCCCGGAGACTTGGATGTTGGCTTCGAGGTTGGCTCTACTTCAAGTGTATTTATGTTCGAACCTCCGCTTTGTGGTGTTCTATAACAAGCTCTGTTGCCTTTTCTCTGTCACGCCCCAAAAATTGGGAATTTTGCACCTGTACCTTCCCAAAATGGACGAATAAGATCATCGATTTGATTCGAGGAAGGGAAGGAGAATTGGAAAAAAGAAAAAGAACCTTAGTAAGAGCTAATATACACACACACCCCTGTCCAGAAAAATGGATATATGATGATGACAAGGGCATTAGGCCACCCGAACTTCTGAAAATTGATTGGATGATAATATTAGGATGTGCCCGTAAAAGAGATTGAGATTAGGCCGATTGCTCACCATACATGAATTCTGAAGGAGTTTCCTGGCGACGGGTGCATATCTGGAGAAGGCCCCTCTCTCTCCGAGGAAGTATTGTATCTTACGAGAAATTGTGTGACCGGGATGGTGCAATATTGATTGATAATGGTGGGTGGTGGATGATTTGTTACGCTATAGATATATTTTTTGGTGGGTTTGATAGGATTAAAATTTTTTTAAATGTTTTATTTATGGTTTTTCAGAGGTGTTAATATAGGAGTGTTTTTAATGTGTTTAATATTTATATATCTAATGTTGAGATTTTGTGAAGATTTTATGGAATACTTTCGGAACCGAGGAAGCACGCCACATGGTAGCTCATTCGCACAAGATACTTTGGCCCTCTACTTGAGGGAAGCAAAAAACTAATATTGGGATTCCACTAGTAAAGGATGGAGGTTCCTGGAAAATACGCATATAATTAACAACACATCGCCATGACATGGTAGTAGTGAAGTGGAATTCCCTTTGGTAAATCCCTCGCTCTCTTTCCACGTCACACCATTGGGGTCATGACGTTAGTCAAGAATGCTCTTTCTAATTTCTGAAGTATAAATTGTTCCTGAATCTGTTCTTCATTAATGGGTTTTTTTTTATATTAATTTCCCTCTGAACTAAGTTATGACTGTGCCATTTTAGTTAATCCTGTCTACCGGTTAAGAACGCGCATGTCTACCATATTTAAGCAGACATGGCGTTTCCAATTTTTTAGTTGGGTAAAACGTGCGTAACTCTACGAGTGTAGCATATCATGCAGTGAATCGGGTCAATCCAAGAAATGGATTCTTGTTTGGGTCGGACTATTTTGATCCGTGCAACAACTGATATTTTTTTAGCAGCTTTTATGGTTTCTGTTCAAACCCGTTTACAAGCAAACAAAACACATATGAACCATCCTAGTTTGAAACATGCAAAATTCCGGGTCGGCCTGATAGCCCCGCACGAAAAAACAATGCCCTTAGGTTGGGGTTTTGAGTCGAATGCAACTACGGGCAGACCCGAAGTACAAAAATATTTTAAAAGAGAAATAAGAAAATTAGGGCAAAATATGGACAACCATCCAATTATGTCAAAAATAAATATTTTTTAAGTTTTATTTCAACTTTTCTTTTAAATTAAAATTGAAATTATACTGGTCGATCAATCATGTGATATAAAAGTTGGATATTAAGTCCAAAATTATTTTAAAATTTTTTAAAACATAATCATCCTACTTATATTGGAGGACCGTGCCGGGGCTGTGTCGAAGCACGAAAATTCCATGCCTGGGCCGAGGTTATTTGGGCTGCAATTTTTTGGACTGGGCCGAAGTTGATCTGGTCGCATGAGTGTTGTCCCCCAGTCTGTTGATTCGCTCCTCCATCTGATCGACTTGAGTGCTCAGCGAGGGTTTACCACCGCTGTCTTGCTGCTCTTCTCTCCCCGTTGCTATATTGTCCTCGCCTGAACCATCCACGCAAAGGGGACTGCATCAAGCAAAGAATTTGATAATTATTTGAAGTTATTAAATTCCAAGTTAATTGGATCTCCCTGTCCGGGTCCTAATTTTATCGGGCTCCCAATAAGATTGGTCTCTTTTGCTATGTCCATTTCAGCGCTATAGTCTTTTCCATCTGATTCAAATTGCTCCTCAGTCCTATTTAGGTCCAATTCCATCTGCTGGCCTAGTTCTTGTGGATCCAGTCCAATGGTTTCTGGCCCACCGTGTTTTTGCAATAATACCCGTTTATACGGTCTCAGACACCCATCCTTCTTCTAAGTTGGTTGACTTTGCTTGACATCATCCTTTCTTCCTCCTTTCATTTACATGGCAGAACTTTTCACCAGTGACTGTTGCATGACTAGCATCCATGGTCCTCTTTCCTCCATTTCCTCCATCGAGGCATTGTTTTTCACTTGGGTTGACTCGTGAGACTCTGCACGGTTGACATTTTCCTCGTTCCCAATTTACTTCCCTGTTCCTCCCAGTGGGGAGTTCGGATCTCTCAACGTTGGCCAGTTAGACTGCAGAAGAAACACAAAGTTTGGATTCCCTCACGCTGTATTTTTTGCTTCCAGTCACCAATCTTAATATAATTTGGTGATGGCTCACTTAGATTTGCTTGAGCACACAAGCGTGCAAAATTCGCCCCCGAACTAGCAGCCGCGCAACTGTCCACTTGTGGCAAATGGCCAATTCTGATTGTTACCCTCGTTAGAACCGTTGGGCTGTAAAACCCCAGTGGTAATCGGGGCGTACGGGTCCATAGAGCCACCGCGGAGAAGGATGCCTTCTCCAGATTGAATTCGGGTTCCCATCGATGAATAGTGAGAAACCTTGAGTTAAGGAACCATGGAACATCACGAAGAACTCTGATCCGACTCCCTGCGGTGGAAAGTTACGATACAAAAGTCATTTCCCACATCAACGCATTCCATCCCACCCAGCAGCTTGTAGAGGCAGCTACCTTTTCAGGCGAAGTAAGCATGATCCATAAGTTTCCCCAAATAACATCACAATGAGAGATTCCTTCCATGGAGTCCTTATCTGAAGCTTCTCTGCTATGGGGAGCTACACCATCATTCATGTCATCGTCATACCATTATTCGATCTGAAAAGCTTCCTTGAAGGCTCCCGGCATTGCTCCTGCCAGTTTATCCCTGTAAGAAGTTGGGCCAGTGGGCTGATGGTCCTGCATTCTGTGTGGGGGATGGTGGTTCTCTTTAATGGGCTTGGTGCTCCTTAAGATTTCACCTTGTTCTTAAGAGGAAAGTTGGCTTCTATTGCTTTGGGCTAGAGAGGTTCTCTCTCTCCCTAACTTGAGCGGTCACATTCTTCTTCTTCTTCTTCTTTCTTCTTTTTTAATCAAATTTATCCATTCAAAAATTTCAAATTATTATAAAAATTTATTAATTACTCTTAATTTAATTGCGCTTTCCTCTAAGAATTGTTCCCTGCAGGTTGGGTCATTTCTCCTTCTCTCTCTCTCTCTCTCTCTCTCTCTCTCTCTCTCTCTCTGAATTGTTCTTTATAGATTCCTCTGTATCCTGATCTCTCTCTCTTTCTCTCTCCCCCATCTCTGTCTTCTTTCCGCCCATTTTAGATCGACTAAATGGGCAAAATTGCATTTTCACTCAGCAATCGAAGTGGCATGCTTGGGACTCTCTGGCTTTGTCGTCTTCAACCCCCACCATAAGTTTTGTGCGGCCAAAATTTATGGGTCCTCTGGACCCCTCTGCAATGTTGATTAAAGTTGACTGGGAGATGAGGAGAGGACAAGCACATACATATACATGTATATATACATATTTAATAAAATCAAACATATACCTACCTATATGTGTTTGAATTAATAAAACCAAAAATATAACACATCAATATGTGTTGATCTGTCAATGTTGTCGGAATCCATGCAGAAGCCCAGTTTTGATTTTATTAATTATTCATTTCTCTTATTTCGATGTCAATGTATGTATGTGTGTATATTTTTGGAGGCATTCTTTTTGGCTCAGAGATATGGAGGCTATTTGAGCACTTTCACACAACTCAGTTAATTCTCCCATTTAACGGCCTCTAATTTCAGCCCTAAAATTTAAGATAATAATGGAGAAAAAGTGTTAGTGTCATAGTTTTTAAAATCAGATCGGACTGGAAACTGGTCTGGAATAGGTTCATGGATTCATGGATCAAACCGGAGTTCAATGGGTTAACCATATTTAATAAATAATATTAATAATATAATATTACTAATAAATTTACATAATATCATAATTTAAATATAATTTACAATAAAAATCATTAATATAACCATTATATTAAATAAAAATTTAACATAACATATAAATATAAGTATAGTAAAATAATATATGTGCATTATAATATATTTTTATTTTTTTAAATTTTAAGTATGCCTATTTTTCCACCGATTCAATTGAGTTCACTGGTCGGATCAAAAACTGGTCGACTCAGTCCGGTTTTTAAAACTATGGTTAGTGTCATAGGGTTTTTTTCTTTTTTTTTTAGTTAGTGTCATGTTGTTTGTGCTTGATATAAACCAAAAGTTTACTAATGATAATTTTTACGTTCAATCGTATTAAATTGATTGAAATGAATCAGTATCTTATTCTCTTAAAAAAATTCATATTCAACTCTTATAAATAAAAGAATTTACTTTATGATAACTTTACCACTTGATGAAACAATCCAACTCGAATTTAGATTAGTCATGATCTAATAATTTCTAGATATTAGATAATTTATATAAAAACAAGAGAATTTTTATGTTCTTTTCAGTTTCACTTTAAATTCCTTATTTGTATAATTAATAAACAAAAGGTTAAGATAAAGCGATTCTTACGTGTGGACTTGTAGACATTCAAATCTCAGCCTAACTGGAATCCGATGACTCCATGCATTCACCAGACCGTTTATGGAATGAAATTCGGCAACCCAACCATCCGGCTCGGCTGTTACATTTTTAATGAATACTGATTCTCAAATGTCTCAATAGGCGAAGTACCTCATCTTCCAATACCAAATTTATCCCTTATCCCCACTTACCAAATAAATCCCAAAGCAAAACGTTCAATTAGTGAGAACCAAGAATCTATTCTTTTCGTTATGAATTTCTTGGAGGTTCTTATATTATTTTGGCATTCAAAGTTCTTTCTGTTTCATACATATGATATCCGAAAACTCATTATACACTAACTAATGCATATTTCAAGCTAGACTAAGCCATTTAATTGGTATATCTCTCACAATATAAATTCTATACATTTGAGTAACTCGAACCCAATATCTTAGTTAAGGGTAAAAGGCGTCGAATCATCTCAACTAACTTAAATCTATAGTATTAAGAGTTTTCTAAGTTTAACATTTCATAAGCATTTTAGGTTTAGATTTTTTTTCGATTTTATATTTCTTAAGATTTTCTTAAAATATTGAGAATGTAGAATTTAGCTTTTTTTTTTGAAAATGATATATATTTTTTGTATAATTAAACGTTTTATCATTAATTTAGGGGAAAGCTGTTGAAATTGAAGAAAAAGATATTCTTATTGTTGAAATCATAATTATCAATTAATTAATGAAAATAAGTTTAAATGAATATAGAGAGCAATTGACAAAATTTTATGTCAATTTTCAAGATATTAAGAAATGAATTATATTTAAATTTGAGAAGGCCCCATGGTTAAAGTGGTCAGGCCAAGTTTGTGCAGCTGGGCAGGGTGGAATTGTCGGGAATTAAACGCTGAAGAAGCGTGCATTTCAATTTCAATTAAATTATATTTCCGAGCTCAGTATCCCTTTAATGCAATTTAAAATTCAAATACGAGGAAATAAGTAGAAAATATACATACCTACAAAGACTTCGAATCGGTCCTTGTATTTGAATCCTCAATTCGGTGATGTCCTACAGCGCCTTCATGAATGGCTTCAAGAGTCGATCCTCTAACTAGACGCACACGTGTACGCCCTCCATGGTATCCACACCAAGTTTTTCTCGTAAGTATTGGGAACGATTCTCAACAATCGGTCCCCTTTTTAGTTTCAGAATCAAAGGCTTGTTTACAGTACTTAGTAGAACATATATTCTTCAATCACTCTCGGATATAGTATTTTGGGTAGCACTCTTTTCTTCTCTCAAATGGCAAAATTCTTTTTCTCCTCGTCAGACTCACACACACTTGATGCCCTTTAGTTTTTTCTATATATAGAACACGAAAGGTGACTTTTGTCCCGCTTGGTGAGCGAAACATTTTCATCTTTTAGAATTCCTTCACAGAAGAGAGGTGTCCCTCCTTCATCGAAGAGACACGCCATTCTTTCACCGAAGAGACGCGCCCCTCTTTCACCGAAGAGATGTGTCCTTCTTTCATCGAAAAGACGCGCCTCTCTTTCACCGAAGAGATGTGCCCCTCTTTCACTGAAGAGACGCGCCCTTCTTTCACCGAAGAGATGCGCCCTTCTTTCACCGAAGAGATGCGCCCTTCTTTCACCGAAGAGATGCGCCCTTCTTTCACCGAAGAGATGCGCCCCACACTGAATCGGCTCAAGATGTGTTTTTTCATAATTGGCATACGTTACGTCATTTTCAATATTATGCTATTGAGAATAGACCAATCGTTGATCTACATGACATGTACTACTCATGTACATACATATAGACATGTATTTATTTAATTGAATCTCATTCGATAATTTAGCATGCGTATATAACCGAGAGTATAATTAAATTTCTATAAATTTAATTTTACAGTTAATTTCGAAACAACCTTATCTAATAAGGTGCATAACCGATATGGGCAATTCCATGCTAGCGGAAATTAATTGCTCAACACAAAATTTAAACAATTAAATTTTGGTTATAAGAAATGACTTGTATTGCGTGTGACTCATTGGGCTCTACATTAAGCCGGTAGTAAATTAATTTATCTTATTAAACCTTTTAATAAGATCGTCAATTAACTCTTAATCAATTAAGTTCACAAGTCATAATTGACGTCTAGCAACATATCATGACCACCCGGATAGTGATGATTTCAATGAAAGGATCGAACACCCTTTGATGATTAGTTTTCGTGTAATTAAATCCTTTAGTTATACAATGCCCCGGATAAATTAAGGTGTGGATAAAATGTCAAACCCTAATTCTTATCCATATGCATCTCAATTATCTAGTAATTAACTCAACAATGAAATATCGGAAACTGCTTTATGATATTTCATCCTACTCTGGCCAAAGATTTTCTGAATCAATACTTAATAGAATACATAGGACATTCTCTCATCTCATGAGAAGTAACCGATCCTTTATTGATTACACACCATCTCCATAAGAGTCTTGTTGGGTCCAAAATATCATACTCATGGTTTAGAGAACTATGTAAAGGAATAAACCAAAATATAACTTAACTCTTACAAGATGTTATGGTAATCTCAAGTCTTAAGATTATTTACACCTACTATTACCTAAAGAATAACCTATTAACATTTATTTAAAGATCCATTAGGTTAATCCTTTAATCGAATCAATTCAGTAAACTCATTCCATAATGAGTACCTACACTCTTACATTAGTGACTCTTCACAAGTAACTGTGAGATCAGTTACCCTCTACCTTAGAGTATGTAACAAGTGTACTAATCTTATCAGATAACTAATCCCCTATTCGATGATTCTATATCTAAGAACATTTTAAACTAAAACTTGTGGATTTTAAGTTTCACTGGCATGATCTCATCATCACCTTAAAATCATTATCATAGTTTATGGGTTTCATAATAGAATATAGCAACATATAATGAATAATAATACCTTAATTTTATTTCATGAATAAACTTATATCAATTATGATTGGGTTTAGAGCATTAATCCCAACAGGAATTAAGCTCAGGGCTTGATGGCCCTGGAGGCCTCTAAAGCGAGTCACCGTTGCAATTTTAATAACCTCCAGCATTTCTAGCTGTGCCCCCATTCTCCAAAGTGATAGATATGATGGCATTGCGTGTTTGCTTGCATTTGACAGCCTCATGGAAATATTGCTTATTTTGATCACCAAGGCTAAGCCATTGTTGTATTCAGGCTTTTTGACGTAAGACAACTTCCTCCAGTTGCAACTTCTTATAAAGGTTGGTGACAGCCTGCCTTTCTTGCTGCAAAATTTCTAGGTTTACCCTCCCCACTAGATTCTTCTTCCGTTAAAAAGCTATTTGCTGCTTCATGGTAGATAAGGTTTGGTTATCCGTCATCTCCTTCTTGGTTAATTCCCTCGACTTGCTTCTAACCTTCTGCAGCTTAGCATGTAGGTCCTCCATTGGATTGCTTAGTTGTGTTCCCTGCCATACCCTCCTGATCTCCGGGAAGAAAGCAACATTCTTGCACCAGTGGTTAAAGAGCCTGAATGGTTTTAGGCCTGAGTTAAGTATAGCTGATAATTTAAGTATCCTAGGAGAATGGTCACATATTCAATATAAAGATTTTTGGAAGATATGTGTAGAGATATTATTTATGATAATTTAGAGTATATCAATTTTTTATTTTATTAAAATGGCACATATATTAGAGTTTCTAGTAGAATATCTTGTATATTTTAATTATTTTAGTTTATCAATTTATGAAAATATTTTAGAAATTGGTCTATTTAAAGGCTGCTTGTAGAACGAATTAGAGTATTCAGGCTAATAAAATATAATGATTACTTTCTATTTGATTCTTATTAACGCTTCAAATTTATCAGAATCATTCGTGACATTCACCCCTAATTTATCAACTGAAAATTACACAGTTGATTGTTCTGTTTACTTTATACAAAAATCCTTATCTTTTAATAGGTAATGGGTCATGATTTTCTTCAAATCTATCATTAAATACGATCTTTGATGATCTCATTGCATAGGGGTCTCATCATGGGTTAGTAATATTCTTGTCGATCCCAACAACCAGTTTTATCAGCAGTTAGCGGGAATCATGTCATCTCCACTCCTCCTGAAGCCTTTCTTTCCTTGCTGCCTCCCCCTTTGCCGAGAGTGCACCAACTTGCCTGACCACCACCGGAGACAATAGCTCAAGTCAACACCATTGAAAGCCACAAACATGCGAAAGCACCATCCTTGACAACCTCTGCCTTCCATCTCTTCATCTCTTCTCCTGTTCGCCATCCTTCAACAAATTTGTGAAACTAACACGAAACATAGACATTTAAGAAGCACGAAGAGGAAGAAAGAAATTGCAGGTTGAGATCGCGGGAGGAAGGACGGGCAGCAAAGGTGGTGGCGAATGGGCCGTGGAGGTGGTTCAGGTGGGGATTAAGGTTTTTGAACACGGTGATAGTATAATTTGAAAATACGATAAACACTAAAGGGTAAAAGAGTAACCTCGCCCATTTAAAACTTAAAAAACAATATTTTGCCATGTAGGAGAGAGTTAACAGCAACCGACAGATTTAAGTACATGAAAGCGAATCCGTGATAGAGGTAGGATGAAAGATAAATGTATAGGATTATGATAATTATTTTGAAATATGTGCAACTTGATCGTAAAAAATAATAAATATATAAAACTAATACTATAATTTTTAATTATAAGTCCTGCTAAAATCAAGTAATATGGTCACTTTTTATATTATATGGAAAAGTGTAATTGAATTGAACTCCTTTTATGTGTATATACAATTTATATATATATATATATAATGAGAAGCTTATTTTTTTGGAACCCACAAGTACATCGTCAGCACATGATTTAGATAAATGATGCTGAAAGAGAATTGAATTCAAAAGTTTGGGAGATACTCATGAATAGTGCCTGTATTCTCTATTCACTTGAATTGATAATTCTAGGTTGCTGTGGCATACTTAAGTTGCACTTCCAGTGGAGTATTACGAGATACATGTGCAATTGCTTGGGCATTCTCAACGTAAGATCTTGACTACACTTGTATGATTGACCTTGCCCCGTTCAGAAGGGAAGAACGATGATTGGACTGCTAAAATTAATTTAGAAAATCGCTGCATGCATTGGTAGCAGTACTAGACTGCATAAATGAGACTCTCGAAAAGGGGAGAGAGATGAAAAGCCTCTTTTTTTTTCTCATTAAAATTAAACATGTGGTATTGACGGCCGAATATGAAATGATTCAAACCAAAAAACGGGTCATATAGTGTGTAGGTGGGAATGGTGAATGATGAGGACACTATCAATTGAAAATTAAAGTTGAATACTCTTTAAATTTGTAAGGTTTCCGTTAATTTAAATTCGAGAAGATGAACTTATTAAGATCTAAAATTTACATAATAACAAGATTTACTCTACTATAACATTCAAATTCCTAATTTTACTTTGTAAAAAAAAAAGAAAAACGATTTTGAGCCATCTTGACAAGCTTTTACTAGTAATTTTTTTATTTAAATTATATACTATTTATTCTTAACTAATTTTAATTTTAATCAAATTATTCATTAAAAAATAAATATATTCACCATAAATTCGTTGTAAGTTAATTTCAGTTGAATACTCGACATCCCCCCCACATGGAAACCCATTTTCGCCATAGATCCCTCATCCCTGTGCTCTATCTACTCCACTGCATCTTCAGTATGATAAAAATAACGAGGGGTGCAATAAAATAAAATAAAATAAATAGGGTAACCAATCAAACACAAACCCATATTTATTCTATACCATGCGCGATGCTTCCCGTTCCCTCTATATAAATCCCCAACAGGGATTGCCGTCCTTCAATCCCATCAAATTCCAAATCAAAATACAATCTTTCTGTTCCTTAATGGAACAGTGGAATTTGGGTTTCTGAGTGTGAGAGAGCTTCTGATGAGGCAATTGAAATTAGGGTTCTTCCCTTCTGCTTGCGTCTGGGTATGCCGATGAAGGGTTCTGTACTTTCTTCCCGAAGCGTGAAGGGGTAAGGGAGGTGACAGAAGAGAGTGAGCACACATGGTGTCTTCTTGCCTTGGCTTAATGCGTGAAGCTATGCGTGCTCACCCTCTATCTGTCACCCCGCCATTCTCTTTCTTTTTCTGTATGTTTTCCAGATACTCCTTTTTATGTGTACTCTGGAGATGGTCCACTAGGCTCCATATCCAATGGAATTGAATATGCGACCTCTCTGGGGCTCCAGTTGAGGAGGATTGTCGATTGTATTCACTTTGAATGAAAATTATGGGTTTGGATTATCTGGATTCATGTTTTGAAGGATAATCTTTATAGGCTGATTCCGTACAAATCTGTGTGATTAAAAGAAACAGCTATTCTCCTCGAACCCTTGCCCAAAGTTTCTTGTTTTGAGATCTGAGATCTCTTATAATTGCAACTGTTGCTCGAATTTGAACAGATCTGATCTCTTCAGACCCATTTCATGATGTGTTGAAGCTGTTATGTGTCAGGATCCCGAGACTCTTCCAACTGCAAGGTTTATTCCGAGAGACTCGAAAGCATGAGTTAAGTGACCTTTTTTCCTGGTTGAAACGGTTTGTTGTAACATGGTTCCAGTGTAGACTTTCCTATTAATGACCATTCGACCAGGACTAGTTGGTTGTGATTGCGAATGAGCAACTTCAGTTGACTAAAAACCTACATATGCTTCCAAGTATCTCCTCCAAACAGTAGCACAGTTGGTTCTCTTTTCATCTTATTAGCCTGTTCTGTCCTGTTCTAGTCTTCTCTGTACCTTTTCTGCCACTTTCGGAATCATGGACATGGGGAAGTATCCTCTTTTTTCCTTTTTGTTAGCAATCCCATTTGAATCCAGGGAGAGTCTTGGCTGACCTTCTGATTTCAACCAGGACAAGGATTTCAAGTGGGGTTATAAGATCTTTGGGGAAGGTGCCTAGTGAGAAAATCTGAATTCAAAGGGGTGAAATCAACAATATCTTAGCCAAGATCTAGAGAAGATTGATAATTTAGAGGGGTTATCCTCTTCCTTAGCTACCTCTAGATCCATGCCTGCCATATCTGTGGTGAAAACTTCTGGCCGGTCCCGTGACCGAAAATTTTGGCCTGGGACTTTCCCAGTGTTAATAGAAGTTAAGATTAGAAAGGCAAAATATGCGCTAAATTAACTAACAAAACCAAATAAGCTAGCTGTTTCCCCGTTAGTTTGTGTTTGAAGTTCCAATTTTGATTGCATATTTGTCTTTGTTATTCGGTATGGATGGGATAATATAACTGATCGACACTGTTCATGCACTTGCTCATCATTCAGCATGGTTTCATATCTGATGCTTCCGGCCTTGGATTAAGGCCTTGTATTGGATTTATGTTTCTACATTTGAATGTGGCATTTACATGCCGTGGTCGCTTTCATCTTAAAAGGGAGAAATGGTTTCTTCTACTGTTCATCTTTTGTCCTAATGAGTAGATTATTGGAAAGAATTGGTGTTGCACTACATCCTCTTTTTCAGCTACGGCAAGGAAAGGGTTTAGATAGTAATTTCCTGATTGTTTGCATCTCGTTTATCTGTTCTAATTTTTCCAAGATAAGATGATGAATCTAGGTTAAGATTTGATATTTGACAAAGTAATTTTAAACACGTTCAAGTTGAAATGTGACCTCCTTAAATTTGAGCAACTCAGCCACTAGCAAACTGCATTAGTCAATGTATTGTCTCCATATGATCATTTTGATACACTTGTTTTCTCTGAGAACTATACTGTGATTTAGATTCTACTTCAAAAGAAGATTGATTAGAATTTCATATTTTAGTTTCTTGGTCTTATAGGGTCATTTAACATATAAATCGGGTATTCTCTCAGATCAATTCAATGATAAACATTCACAACTGTGAATTTGACTTTATGTTTGCCACTCATTCTGTCATGATACATGTATGTTCTCGTCCCCCCCACCCCACCACCCCCCTCTCTCTCTCTAATCTTAAATGGCTTCAGCCCGATGTCCACTCGTTTGCCCTCTCTCGACATTATTACATTATTTTGAATCATGGGGAAGAATGACCATTCTCAGAGGCTGCAGCAAGTTGGCTTCTCTTGTAGGTCTTCTCCATCAATTAGCCATCCTGTATGGAGAGAGATCGGGGGATCTGGGACCATAAGATTCCTTTACACAGAAAAATACATGTATTCTGTATTCTACTGTTTGCTTTTTCAGTGTACAGTGTAAAAATACAGAGCATCCCAATGTATTCCTAATTTATAGATATTTTGAACTCAAAGGGCACAATTGATAGATGCCATATTGAGATCCTGAGTCCATTAGTTGATACAACCCTTGTGCTTTACTTCAGGTTGGTCTTCTTTCTTTCTAATTATTCCTTGACCCGCGGAGGGCCCGATGCACAGCTGGGAATATGAAATACATTATATAGTGGTCCACAAGTGCGGATAGAAATCCAACCAACAGCATCAAAGTACGCATTGGACTGACAAAAGGTTGGTTTATCAGATTACTTGCTTACATCTTGTGTTCAAATCGAATGCTGAAGATATCATTGGATGCATTTCCCACATCGAAGCATAAAAAAACCCAATTGAATCTATCCGGAGGAGACTAGAATGGATCAATTTGTAGAGGGTCAGGAATACTATGTCATTTTCGTATCCTCTAATTTAGAATTATGTTGGATAGAAGATCAAGGGTTAGGGCATTTCTTAACTCGCCAGAGAACCATTCCCTAACAAATTATGAGTTTCACTCATGAGATAATAATACATAAACTATGCTTGTTACATGCAACGTAGAATTGAACTGTGTTAGCTGTGTATAAACATAGCCTATTGGTACCATGCGAACCTCTCATCAGAACTATGACATGTACTCAAGTTGCAGCGAATTTTTTCTATTTAAAAAAAAACTTAGATTTGATTACAAACAACATGTGGAGGGGGAAAGAGCAATGGTTGGGAAGTAATTTGAAGCTTTTTTTTTGAAAATTTTAATTTTATCGCTATAGAACCAATTATAAAAGATTTACAAAAGTTCCCCTATATAACTAATGCATGTACACATCTACTCGTCCTAATCTTTTATCCAACTTTGAGGGTGGTAACAAGCTTATGTCTAACTAGTAACAAATTTTTTCTTTAATTATTATGTTACACTCCCTCATCAATTTAAAAAGTCTCAAATTCCTCCCAAGGAAGATACAATATATAAAACATGTAAAAAGCAACTTTTAGATCACTGCATCCAATTTATTACCCATCCATTGTTGTGCAATCTCTTGCGACTCCTGATGCCATCCCATAACAATTCTGGGCAGTTGAAAAATAAGTGATATCACATCTTAGGCACCTCTTCACAAAAAACATATTGACAAGATAATTGAGAGTTTCATTTGGTGATTCTATCTATTGTTGCCAATCTGTCTGGGTAAGCTAGCCAATATGTTGTAGATACTATCGGTATGTTTCCCTTAAACCATAATGATTTATGCTAGCTAATCTCCTCCCGCTTTGGTATTATAGCATCCCATACCATGGAGATAACAAAATGGTTGAAACCTCTCCAATAGTATTGATCTTCATGTGCAAAACTGACCAAGGATTTGATATGTGAGAGGCTAGTTGCAGGCTTGGCGTCAATAGAATGAGGCCATATCCACTCCCCATTTCTATAAACTGTCGACACCTTCGCATTCATCTAGAGACTTGGAAATGTTTGCTCTCCCTTAGGCCAAAACTCAAATAAAAGGCCTACTCTATGATCCAATTATCGTGACATAGGGAGATTTCATCTCTTGACCCCACCTTACAGATAATGTGAGCACGAGCAACTTCCCTCAGCTCCAGGATCTTCCCCCGACCCCATGTAGAATTTACACTTGATTTCATGGTGCAAAAATTCCTATCTTTGATCAAACTCTACTCAATCCACACATCCCATAGAGACCCATCTTTGTCAAAATCAACCAAAGGTTCTTCAAATAGCTAGTATTACATGACTCTAAATGTTTGATACTCATGCCATCTTCACGTTTAGGAAGACACACATCTGTCCATGAAACATTTGCACATCTTGCATCATTAACATCTCCCCACCAGAGGAAAGCACAACATACCATTCTAATGACTTTCGTTGACAACATGAAGTGGAAACACCAAAAATTCATCATACTTATCATAATTGAGGAAATAAGTTGCACTTTACATGCATATGACAATGATCAAGAAGTCCACAGCAGTTTGTGGTGTGAGCTTCGTGGATATAAGGGGCATTCCCAAATATCTCACTAGCAGTAGCCCCCTCTTGGGACCTATCAATTCTTCAATCTCTCTTATCTCTTTTACATTTAGCCTCACATAGAAAAATTCCTTTTCTCCTCATTAAGTTTTAGTCTTGACAAGGAATAAAATTATTGCAAAACTTTCTTCGTTGCAACAAATGATCTCAGTGTACCATATGTGAAGATTAGCAAGTCGTTTGCAAAAGTTAAGTGTGTGAGTTCTAGTTTCTTGTAGTGTGGATAAAAACCCACCTTTTTCTTGTGAGCAACAATATTTAGCATATTGGACAGAGTCCCCATGGCCAAAAGGAAAAGGTAAGGCGACAAGGTATCTCCCTATCTTAAGCCTTTTGGTCCCTTAAAATAACCAATGGCAGAGCCATTGAAGGAAATAGAATGCAATGATGGACTTGTGATCTATGTTGCCACCCACTTTGCGAATCTCTCAAGAAACCTTGCAGCTATCATGGTGTTTATTATGTATCACCAGTCCACCAAGTCATAAGCTTTCATTAATTCAATCTTTATTACACTTCTATGAGACACACTAGCTCTATGATAATTATGAACCAATTCATAAGCAAGCAAAATATTGTTGAAGATTCATCTTCCCTTCACAAAAGCTAATTGGGACTTGCTGATTAGTTCGAGCAAAACTATCATCATTCTATTTGCTAATATTTTTACTGTGCACTTATACACAATGTTATACTAAGAAATTGGCCTATAATCCTTTACTCCTTCACAATTCTCTCTTGGGGACCAAATTATCATGGTGGAATTCACATGTCGTGGCATACTACAGGTATTGAAGAAATGCTACACAATCTAAGTAACTAGTATTTCTTCCTTGAAGAAATGAGAGGTGAATCCATTGGGTCTTGGGACTTTATTGCCCTTCAACGAGAACAATGTAGCCTTGATTTTATAAGGGCTTACATCAACAATAAGAAAATTTCAATGGCTTGCCTGGACTTTTGTTTTTGAGAGCAATAATGGAGGACTGTACCTGGGGTTCAGCCTTACCAAGGAGCTAATCATAATATTGTATCACCATTACTTTAAGTCAAGAACATCTTCTATTCTTGCCCCTTCCTCATTATTCAGCATTCTGATGTTATTTCTAGCCTTCTTGCTTTTATTGAATGATAAAAGAACTATGTGTTTTTAACCTCCTAGTTATAGCTAGTTAATTATAGATATCTATCTCATGGCTGCCTCAGTTTTCTGTTCTAGCATGTAAAATTTTTCCTCCCTTCTCATTTAGCTTGTAGTAGAGATAAGTTAGCACCTCTCTGTATCAACATTTGCTATAATTTGCCCACTTATGCTCTTTCTTTCTCTAATTCTTCCATATCATTCTTTTCCTATGTCTCCTAATTTCCTCAAGTCTAGTTTCACAACTTTTAGAAGTGAGTATAAAGCTAGCATAAGGTTTGATCCTCTCATATGATCACTAGCCTTTTCCACTAGAGGAAGAAAATTCTCATCTTTACTCCAGTAGTTGAAGAATATAAAAGGCTTTGGGCTTGAGTCTTCTTTGTCTATCATTTCTCAATACCATTGGGCTACGGTATGACAAGCTAGGATCTCGATAAAATAACATTCAAGGATGAATCCTCCATCCATTTTACATTTACAAGGTTCCTATCCAATTTCCTGAATTGGCATCCCTCCTCTCTCCTATTTGACCAATTAAAATAGTATTATGATAAGGGATAATCAATAAAATTTAGTTCATTTAGACACTCACTGAATTCATTCATATTTCTATCCCACTCCACTACTCTACATGGGGCATATATTTCATGGATATACTTCATTAAAATCTCTGAGTAAGCACCACTTCTCACTAACTTGGTTATTTGGTGCTTTAAGATCTTCCCACAAACTTCTTATCTACTGAGGCGCATATCAGTTTCAAGCACACAATTTGTCAATTGATATTAGTTCCACTACAAGTTTCCAAAACAATCAGATCCTCCCATTCCTTCACTCACTAAGGTTGCTATCCATTTCCATCCTTTCCACTTCTTTTTGGGTCTCACTCTTGTCTCTAGCAAAACCACAACACCAATTTTATTGCTCTTAACATGGTGTTTTACAGCATTATCCTTTGTGGGGTCATTATAACCCTAGATTTTCTAGCATGAAATTATCATGGAAAGGGATGAGGAGTCTACTGCTCCTTACCCGTCTTCTTTCCCTTCTCCCCCTTTTTAGTTTCTTCTTTTCGCTAAGAACTTCCAGCTTCTTCTTTCCTCATTTTCTCTTTGTTTCTCTCATCTTTTGTCAAGTTGTTCTTTATTTTCATTACAACTTCTAAATCGATGCCTTCATACTTTTCTTTTTGGTCTACTACTCTTGATTCAACCCCTTTAGGAGTGCTTACAACTTGTGAAATCTCATCCTTCCTATTAGTCTCCTCTCTTCCAGTTTCTTTTTCTTTCCCCTTCAAGGAGCATGTTTGTGTAGATACTTCCCTGGTCTCTTCTATATCCTCTCCCTGGGCTTCTGTTTACGAACTACTTCCTACAACCACATTCGTTCCTTTCTCTTGTTCATGATTTTCCTTCATACCTTCATCATCTCTATAGCTATGCCCCTATTGCCTACATTTCTGGCATTTCTCAGGGCACCAAGGTATGGCCACTTCAATTTCTGCATACCACTCTTCTCCCATATCCACTTTTGTGGTATTTGCTGTTTCTTCTTCCACATCTACCTCTACACATACATGAGTGATATCTAAATGGAGTTGGTAAGTAGTACCTTTGTCCATATATAAAATGCCTACCCACAACACTCACAAAGTAACCGATACAAGTAATTGAGTACAGGTGCATAGGGAATGGATCAAATGACACATACATTTTGAGGAAAAGAGGCTTTCCTAGGAAATGATTGTTGATATATGTTTCAATAACAAATAATTGGTTTAACTTTAACTAAATAATTAAATAAAACAATTAGTTTTTAAAGTAGACCAACACTTTAGACCCTAAAATTTGTTCAAAGTTAACATTTAAGAATCAAAATTTGACTTTCATCAAATTAGTCCAAGCATTTGCATTCCGTTCCATATTTATATCCTCCTATCAAATATATTCTTTAATGGAAATCCGACGTGTTCAGATAATATGACAACGACATGTCATGTTTTTCTTTAATAATTTAACGAAAAAATATAAGTGTTAGACAAAATGTAAATATTTTACATAAATTAGTGAAATTCTAAATTCAGTTGCTCAAGGGTTAGCATATAACAGATTTAGAGGTAAAACTTTTAGTATACTCTAGTTTTATTTATTTATTTATTTGTTACATTTCTTTTCCTATGAGCATTGTAATGGAATATTCTTATTACTCCCCAAAAGCATATTTCCATTTTTTTACAAGGGAATGGTTGTTGTTATTCTTATTCTTTTTAAACTTATGACTTATCTTTATGATTAAAAAAGAAGGTAATTCTTAGTGCATGAAGGTAATTTGTAAGCTGTATATTGGACAAGATAATAGGTATAAAAAGAAGAGAAGAATGAATATGTATGAGAACCTATTAATAAAAAGTCCAAATCTTATTTGTGGCTAATGTTTTTTTTTTTCTAAATTACGTCAATATTTTATCACTCGAAATTATTGTACTTTTACTTTAAATATTGAAATTCAGTTAAACCTTCTACAATATAGACAATCTTATATGAAATTATACTTGTGATCAAATCTTGTTCAATTTAGCTGGCATGTTCATTGATTTACCTATACATTTCTCAATATGGAATTCCACACACATGATGAGTGGGCATACGAGCCTTTCATCCTTTCGGGATACATTAGTGCGACTCTCTTTTTGCTTCTCGTGTGTAGGCCTCCACCCCAAATCAATCAATTGCCCACACATTTGCAGGGTTCTCCCCCACAGGAAGCAGCACAGACCCCAATTTTTGATTGTGATCAGTATACATAAAGCAAACAAATGTGTGCAATACAACGCATCTTTCCTGCCTTTTGTGACAAGTGGTGGGAATTTGCTGTGCCCTAGAACCTACTAAGGCCCCCATGATGCCATATGTTGTTGTCCCTTTAATCTCGTGGACGGAGGTTTCCCGACACTCGGACATCATTCACAGATGGAGAGAAAGACTGAAAGCATCACTCAGCAGACATATTTTCTTTTCTTTTTTCTTTTTTCCCTTTAATCTGCCCAATCAATTAGTGGATCTTATCTTAGATCAAAACTCATGGCACGTAAACTAATTTATTGCGCGGGCGAGTTTATTCCGTTCCACTACCCATGCGTCGCATTTTCTCTTCTCCCGTATCAATTGCTTTTTAACCTTGATCACATTGATCATAACTTCATGTTAGAGACCTGAGAGGGCCTACTGTATTTTTCAATGTTTCAAACTGAAACTACGAGTTCGCCTCTGCTCAGCTAGTTGGGAAAGGGAGTTTATCTCAAAAGCATGGGGTCGGAAATGAGATGAAAAATGCGACAATAGACGAAATTGGTGTCGAGTTGACATATATGAACGTTTAATTTTTGCCCCGTGAAAGTATTTAGGCTTATAAGCCCAGCCAAATCCTTCCTTCAAACAATCGAAGGGTCCGGCATGTCAAGTTTGGCATGTTTGGAGATATATCTACAGATGGAGGGTTACCCATGGTCCGACACCTCTTCATTGATCTCAAATGTATATTTTGTTAATATTATGAACCTTCTTTCAATCCCTAGCGTAATTTCATAATTTTCAAATAAGCACATAATCAATTCGTAAACTCTTATTAATATCTTTTTGGAAGTCAAATAGGTGATGAACATGCCTTATTGTTGACAGAAAACGTATATTCTAGCAATTAACTTAAAAGGATTCTTGAAAATAATAAGATTAGCGGGAAAAATTAGACGAATCACGTGGGAAAAAAATCTTTAAAATAATTGCTTCAGAGATTATTATTGGGGAGCAAATTAGAAAAATTACTGGAACTTCCCAAGATTTTAGGAAGAAGTTGTCCGTGATTTATTTCCCGGTCTACATATTGTTGTCATAAATCCAACAAAATCATGTACATCTGGAAAAAAGCACAAGCAATATTCCTTCTTAATTAATTCCACAGATCATATAAACAAGAATAGATACATCATACTTCTGTTTACAAGATTAAATACTAGTTAATTGGAGCAAGATTAGTTCGGTGATGTATATATCTTCTTAACCATATCGGGGTGGTATTTGGCAAAGCAGATCATCCATATCATCCGAGCTCTCTGATAATTTGAACAAATAAACAGCGAGATCAACGGACTAGGCCATCAGATCTATACCAAGAAGAGACTTTTCGGAGTGAAACAGTACCAAATGTTGAGTGTTGATATTGCAAAGGGCCGAAATGAATGGTATCAGATGCCATGGATTAAGCCGATCATCCAAAACAAAAGCGCCCGCCCTACCACTGATGAAACATTGATCAACTGTACATGGAAACAAGCACTTGAACGGCTAAAGACATCAACACAGAAAAAGAGGTTAGATCTGTCATATTCGGTGTAAGAATTTCAATTGCAAGAGATATCAGGACCAAGAGAAAAAATCTATATGTATCAAACCCATTACCCAAGATCCGTCTCACTCATCCTGCAGATCATAGAACGGACTCTTCCAAACCCTAATCTTTCTTTTGAAGAAAGCAAAAATTGACGAGAAAATAGATACAAAGAGAGGGAGAGAGTGGTGGGGTGACAGATAGAGAGTGAGCACGCATAGCTTCAAGCATTTTTTTGGAACTAATGCAAGAAAAGACACCATGTGTGCTCACTCTCTTCTGTCACCTCCCTTACCCATTCATTTTTCTGAAGCAGAATCAAAAGACAGTTCACCAACAAACATAAACAAGGAGGAGATGATACTTATAAGATATTCCAAAACCCTCCTTGAAATCTTGAGCCTTGAAGCCAACTCAGAAACCCTAATCTTCTCCTAGTTCCTGCAGAATGGAACCACAAACTTGTTTTTGATCTGTCAATTGGATGGGTTTGAAGGAGAAGAAGCCCTGGGAGGAGTTTATATAGAGGGGAAAGAGAAGACGCGTCACGTATGGAATAAATATGGGTTCATCTTTGATTGGTTGCCCTAATTTTTAATTTGCCCCGGCCCCATTCATTATTATCATCACTCAGTCTGCAGAGGGAGAGAGAGAAGGAAAGATGTGGCATCTCTTTCCATGTCTCTCTCCCATATTGGAACAAATCCAACCCTTGGCAGAGTCTCATTTATTCAGTTTACTGTTACCGATGCGTCTTGTATCTCTAGCCGTACTCAGTCACCGTGGATTCTGATCGGGATGCTTTGGTTCCTGGTTAAACCCGGAAGTGGTAGAAATATAATCATACGGTAAGTGTTGGATAGATTCTCATAAATTTTGATAAGTTTTGAGTAAAAGAAAAATTAAGGAATTGATTTGCATAAAGCATTTAACTTCGCAAAATAGACGATAATTCAATGCTGATTACTAATTGCGTCAATTTTTGTTCTATTTTCATGGACAATTTCGCTTCCTTGATGAACGCTAATCGTGTTTTTCTTGTAGTGATAATTTCAATTCTAGCACGTACAGAAACGGAATGGAATTTACGTTTTAATCTCCCATTTCATATTTTTTTCCCTTGATTATACTTATGAATTATGGGCTATATGCATTGTTTTAAAAACCGGACCAGGCCAGCCGGTTCGACAAGGAACCGGCCACTCACCCAGTCCGATTCCTATAAAAGATCTAATTGCATATTCAAAGAGGTTAATTCCGATTGAACCGGAGAGAAAACCAACCAATATAACATTAAAAAAATAAAAAAATATTATAATGTACATATTTTATTTTATTTTATTTATATTTATATTTTATATTAAATTTTTATTTAATATAATAGTTATATTAATAATTTTTGTTATAAATTATATTCAAATTATGATATTATATTATTAATATTATTTATTAAATATGTTATTCAATCCATTGAACCATCGGTCCAACCTATGAACCTATACTTACACCCATTCCTAATTTGATATAGTTTTAAAAACTATTGTTATATGTATGATAGACATTTATCTCAATTTGATGATATGGTACTTTCTTAAGAAAAGTTAAGAAATGGCCATTATTTTTTATAGTAGTATTCACTCATGACTTTTAGATGATCCCAAATTTTACTAAATTCTTTACAAACTAGTTACATTTTATTTATAAAATTCATTCCATTCCATTTCTTCCAATTCCTTCGTACCAAATGCATCAATAGAGCAGATGGTATTGGTATCAAAGCTTGATATACAGAAAGCATGCCCGTGTAAATTGATTTCGATTGTATTCCAATTTTTATTGCATTTGTATTAGTACATTTTTAGTGAAAATTTTATTAATATTATATATTTGATTTTATAATATATTTAAGTCCAATTTTTAATGGCTCACTTACTTGGTCATCACCTACTGATGTAGTCGTTATCTTCTAATATAGCAATAAGTTGTTAACATATCAAAATTTGGCTAGTTATGGCATGATAATGTGGCAGAAAAATTATTGATATGTCATGCCACATCAATAGGTTATATTAGTATAAAAATTGTTATGTAAGTAGATAAATTTCTTATAATGCCGTTAAGTTAAGTATAATTGAATTATTAAAATTAAAATTCATGTATGTTATGAAAATCAACATATAAGATTAAAATAATTATTTTTAAATATATGTATAATTCAATTGTAAAAGAGAACAAATATATAATTTTTACGATAATTCTCCCATTTTATTTTATATAATAATAATGTATATTTGATAAATTTGTCATATTCAAAATACTTTGAGGAATTAGAAATATATATGAAAGTAATAAAATATACTGAAAATTCATTAAACTAATCTAAAATTACTAAATTGTATATAATAATTATACTAAACTAATAAAAAGTAAATCAAACTTATGAAGATCTATCACATATTTAATTACTTTTTAGCGAGGGGAACTCATGAAAAATGTCAGAATAATTCAATAGTTATGAGAATTATTAATAAGGTGTATACGTGTAAATTTTCCATCCTTCCATGAATTTTTCCCCCCTTAAAAATGATCAACAACGTTCATCCTTTTCTCCACGGTATCATATCCTATGTCTTCTGCTACAAAATTTGAATGTTAACATGTCCTTTTGCAACAATTAAAAGAAGAAGAAGAAGAAGAAGACAGTGGGGTCGGATTGCCCAACTAGGCAATGGCAACTTGTACTCCGACCGCCATTGCCCAACTAGGGGTCGCAGACAGTGGGGTCGGATTAAGGGCTCACCACCTCGAACACGACATACCTGTCCCGCGTCGATCAAAGACAAAAGGAATAAATTGGGTTGATGAAGGCCTCAACCCTCGGATCAATCCCTTGTAGCGATGAGGCCAGAATCGATGCTACCACTGCCTCATGTTTCGCTTAGTTGTCGGTGGCCCTCACTGCCCTAACCTAGCCAATTTATCTCGAATCGATCTAAAATAAATAAGCCGAAGTGACGATTGCTGTGCTCAACTCAGGTCCCGTCGTCCAGGGAGCTTGTTGCGGCATCAAAGGCCATCGACAACGTCCCACATGGCAATGGGGCCAGTCTTGAGTCCCTCGCCAATCCCACTTTAATTTGTCTTCGAGAAGTACTCTGAATTATCGGTGGTGGGCTTCAACTCCATTCCCCATGTACTACAGGAGTTAATTAGCTAATGATATCGGGAAACCATACATCAACGACCTACCCTAGAATGGAAAGCTTATGATCATATTCTCCCCATTATAATCATCCATCCATTAATCGTGCCAGAAAGTATCATGTCCCTGAAATCGATGAAATCTTGTTGAACCTTAGGGATTATAATACACCAAATTCAATAAATGTCGTGCTTATTATATCACCAATTGGAAATTTTTATCTTGCTCTTCTCTATAACAAACACCTCATTCCTTAGTTCTTCGTTCTTCTAAAAATAAATTCATACCTTGAAAATTTATTGGACATGATGGTTATCTAAGTTTCCAGTGGGAAATCTTAATTCATCCTTCGGAAGCACGGTACTAGATGACTGAAGCCACCACACATCATAGACGGTAGACCCCCTTGAGTAGCACACTCGGACATCGGAACGGTCCAATATCAATTGAAGAGCAGAAGAAAATATAAGATAACAATTTAGGTCGGTGGACAATGTAGCCACTACCATGAGATTGCGCGGCGCATGAGGCACAAATAACAAGTTTCGTGGAGCAAAGATGCCTCCAATCTAACAACATGTGTTGCCTCAACAGCTTCTCCATTAGTGGCGTAATCATTAAATGGTTTCTTAGTGTTTACCAATCAGTGAGTCGATCGACTAGAGTATCCAGTCGTGCGGTGAAGCACTCGTATCCAATAGTCCATTCAACCCCGGAATTTACAGAGGTAAAATTATTAGCAGAGAATGGCTTGATCTCCCCTTCATCTATCCCAGTTACATTAACTAATCGTCAGAACTAAGATTCGAAAGCCCATAGATGAGAATTCTTTTGTTGCCTCCCGACCCACCTCCTGCTGTAGTGATCTAAACGGAATTTACCAGGGGAAATTGAGTCTTAATTTGAGCAGTAACATCCACCCTTGCTCCACGGCTTCGCTTAAAGATGGAAACACTTGACTATGTAAGAATGGAAGACTTGAAGGATGAGAGGACGAACTGGCTCTGTAAGGGTGAGAAACTGCAGGAATGAAGGATTATAAGATATCTAAATTGGCCGAAGTTGAACAGGGATAGTCTGGAATGGACATCGGGGAATTTCCAATCTGACTCAGATTTCACGTAAAGTATCGAGAGGGGAAATATGAAATATTATAGAGAAAGCTCCACGCTCATTTCATCTAATACCAATGTAATTTGACATTACAGGGAAAAAAAAGGATCGATAGTATAACCCGCCAATTATGGAAGGGATTGAATTTCAATGTGGGTGCTGTTAGTATGCAATACAATTACCTAATGGACCAAAAGATTCTACCGTCTCGTAATATTCCACACTACTTCAGCACCTTAATATCGGTGTTGGTCCAGTTTGAAGCAGGTATTCAAAAACCATGATGCTCTGAAGGTTTGATCAGGCTCAAAATTCGAGTAAATGTTCCAGAACTGCTGTTTTTTTTTTTTTTGTCTGAATGGTGGAGATCGACATTGCAGACCTGCAGCTTGTCCTCGAAGCTCGTCATTCAGCCTATGTCCTTGTGGAATCTCTTCAGTTCAAGTCTGGGTCTCTTTTATTGGTTGTGGTTACTACCAGGAATTTCTCATATTAGTATTCGAGCTTACTGACTGTTGCAGACCCGCAATTGTTGATTGCAGAGGAGACTGTATATTCAAATTGTCGGTTGAGTGACACGATTCTTAACAAGATCACTTATACATGTGTTTGCACATAATGCTTCCCAAACCCATGGACTTATCGGATGTTTAAATGCCCACAAGAATAAACCCATCCATGTGAGATACAGAGGTTGGATGAAGAAATGCTTTAGCAACCCATCCTTAGATATTCTAGATTTAATCCACATTCTATGCGACTCTGTACCACGTTTCTAGTCAAACCTAGGTCATTGAACTCATCCAGGAATCCATTTGCAAGTTGTCTCAAATGGTACATTGTCTAGAGGAATTGCCTCTAAAATTTTAGCAGATCCTTTGTAGAACTTATTAAACGTACCTACCGAAAGCAATCGCATGAATTATAGGATAAATTGGAACTTTTAATGTAATTTCCAAGATTGTCTTAGGCATTTGAATAAGAGATAGTTATGCCCTAAAATCAAGGATAGAAAGGGCAGTCTAGAATTTAAGAATCTGATAAATAACTTATACGAACTTTAAAATAGCGGGACATATTTTATATATTTACTTATGTTATATAATAAATTTTATTCTATCAATCTGGATGTGGCGGTGTTAAAATTTGTCCACGTGTTATTTAGCAATATAAAACGCACAAACTAACATGTGGACAAAATATAGTAGTGTTTTATTCACGGCAGAACTCCTATCATAAGTAATAGAAATTACTTAAATTTGTAATAGAGATAAATATATATTATTTGTTCAGACATTTCAAAATTTATAGGATTTAGCAGATTTTTAAAACAAAATGTGGCTGCTTACAAAGAACATATATCGTTGATGATGGCATTACCATAATTTGTTATAATTTCTTTCCGTATTATGTACGTTAAAGTATTATCTAATATGTTTAAGTGTGTGTTTTGAATATGAATTAAATACTCAATTATTGTTTAAGAAAGAAGCAATAATGCCGGCGTCATTGACAAAATGTTCAGACCAATCACTGCTGCTGCATGGATTGAGAGGACAACTTCTGCATTTGCCCTTTTCCAAATTCCTTCTTGGCTTTTGAAGGAATAATATCAAACTTCGATATTAGGATCATACGAAGGAACAAGTTGTCTCTGCTCGCGGTTTCTATTTTAATGGTTCACACTTGAATTTTATATATTTTAAAATTATTTTTTTAACTGTATATATTTTATTTTTAAATATTATAAAGTCCTAATTTTGATAATTTGCTGACATATAATTTAATATCACTACGTACTAGTTATATGCTTATATGGTAACTTTTATGTCAACAAGGCATGACACGTCTATCATCGTGCCACTTCAGGTAGATTTTGCCACGACATCATAAAATGATAATGTTAACAAACTAAAATTAAAATTTTAATATTTTATGAAATCAAATATATATGATTGAAAAAAAAAATTAAAATATACATAATTTAAGTAACAAAAATAACAAGTGTATAGGACTTAAACTGTAATTACCCATTTATGGAGCCAACTACTTAGCAACATCGACATGGGACTAGCTAACTTTGGTGAAAATTCGTAGATATTGAATAATTGGCAATATGTAGTTTCCATGAGAAGCACCGACAGCTATTTGTCCCTCGACGATAGATGGCTTGGAGTTACATTCTCAGTGCATATGAATTAGTATCCAATAAACTCATAGACCCTGAATAATTTAAAATTCACTTATAATTGGTAGTCTTGGTGGGGAAGGCTTTGCCATATTTAAAATTCCGGCTATGAGAGGAAAGAGTTTTGTTATTTCTTCTTCCCTATTGCTGAACATATGATTAGGTTAATAATCATGCACATGCTAATTCCCCATAAAAGAAATTAGTATAAGCTGTCAAATCCGATCCAATTTATCAAGTCTATGACAACATAGAAAAAAATGTGAAAGAAAATCTTTAAAGTATGGGAAAGCACCATTTTTTCCTTATATATATATATATATATATGATAGTGTGATATAATTAAAAAGAATACAAGAAATGAAAAATAAAAGAATATCGTAAATTTTAGTAATAAATATCAAATCCACATTGACCTAATTTCTTATTAAAAAACACTATTTAAATTACATTAAGTTAGAGAGAGGATATTGACAACTTAGTTAATCAATCATTGCAATAATTTTATCGATCGTCCCTTAGCACATTATTATAAGTTAGGATTATACAATAATAGAATATATTATATACACATATAACTCATGAATATTTACCGAAAATAAATTGTAGTGATGTGTTTAATTAATTATTGTGAAATATATAGAATCTAACTCGGGTTCTCGGCTTCACACAGGCTATTCCCTGATTAGCCGTCCACTAAATTTATTTATGGAAGTTGATCTAAGGTTTTTGGGTTCAAATGATTGAACATTGAGGATGTTCTCCGTCGCCGTCATCATCATCAAAGCAGCATTTGGCCTCACCCTTCCGTCTCCATCGCTGTCAAATTAATGGTCGTAGTTACCAATGATGATGAGTGTCGGACAGAAAAAAAGAAAATAAAAGAATTAAAAACAACCGACAAAAGAGTGATAGACTACAAATTATCCATGTCCACTTTAGGGAAGTGCACACTTGTTTAATGATGAAGGTTGCTTTCCCTTTATGGAGCGGCCGATGTGCGTACAGTGCTCTCTCACACGTTGTCCGATTCCAATTATGGCTTTTCTCACTTGCAGGCCTCATCCATTTTTCTCATGTGGAGAGCTTTTCCAATCCAATCACAAACCGGTTCAGTGAGGATAAAGAAAGAAAATTTCAGGCAATTTAAACTATTGTAATAACTTCTCTTTTTTAGATGAATCGTGATCATAACTATAACTTTTTAAACATGAATTTCAATGGTTTTTAAGAAAGAGATATAGATACTGAATTTAAATTATTAGAGTATAAATTTTTATTTTCTATTTTAGAATCCATTCTCACCATTACTATAAGATATTCCTACCATATTCATTAGCATGGATCTTATTTTTGGGTATTGACTTATGCTTAAACATTTAAATATTAATATGCTTTGTTTATATAATTAAATGGTGTAGCAATCGCAGCGTATCTAAATTTCCTAAAAATTGGTTTTGAGAAAGAGGATGTACAGCATGCCAACAGTTGTTCTTCTCTTTTATTTTATTTTCTTTTCCTTGTTCATTGCATCAGCGAATTATTCCTGGGCCATTAGCAGTCGCACTTCACACATCAAGGAACATCTTTTTAGAGCAAAAGCTCTAATAAACAGAATGCGAGCGAACCTTATCTGTCAAATCAAGAATTTGTCCAGTGTGCTGCAGTGGTAATTCGTGCTGGCCAAATGACAGTTGGTGGTCTTGTGATGAAACTGGCAAAAGAAAAGCATTGACCACTGAGCAGAGAGTATCACTCGAGACCATTCCTAACATTTTATTCGAGTTGAACAATCATCTCAAAATTCAAAAGTTGCATTATCCTCCAAGCACTAGCCTCTGATGGGTCCCTTTCTTGCTGGTCTCCCCAGCTCTCTGAATTGTTCTATTCTGATTTATTCAACGCTCCACGGCTCTTCGATTTCCATCCTCTTTATGCCACTTTCGGCAAATAGAAAAGACCAAAAGATTTGCATGTTTTCCAAGCAATTGCAGGTGGCGTTCCAGGGAGTCCCCCTGGCTTTGCTGTCTTCAGCACCCCCCTACGTTTCTGTGATGCCAGTCAACATCTACGGGTCCTCTGCGTTGCTGATCATAGAAGTTGGGAAAAGAACAGCAAGAGATAACGTATATGTGTGCTGTGGGAATCTCCGCAATATATATATATATATATATTCCTTTCTCTTTTGTCGATATCAATCGAAATATATATATATATATATATTCCTCCAGCACTTATTCATAATTCAGAAGTCCGAACGCTCCCATCCACAGTTTGCTTCCGTCGACATTTAGCGCCTTGCTTCTTATGCAGAAAACCTCCACGAATAAGGGTGCTGTTTAGTTGCTCTAATTGCGTAAGCCCTAAAATTGTGATAGCTCTCCGCCAAAGGAAAAAGTCCACCCAAATGAATTTTAATCACAGCATTTCACATCCACGAGGAAGCAAGCTACAATTTGAGATACTTGTATATGTTTGGTAGGAAGGAAGTGAATGCATGGAATGAAATGAAATTCAACGAGTAAATTATTTTTTATTTTTCATTAATTTTAATTAATTACACTTTGAAGAGTTACTATGATTACATTTCGTCTGACAAATTTCTTCACTAAAGTGTTGGAATGAGCATTCTCTCTTTCAAATTAAGAACTACTCATTCCATCCTAATTCCAATATTACCATAAAAATTACTAAAATTCCTCTCCATTTTATACTATTTTACTCTATTTAGCCTATGCTGTCTCATTCCACCACATTCATTCCTACCAAATGTAATATTAGGCATGTTTAAGCATATATACATATATATATGTGCTGAATTTATACATGTACATATGTATATATAATATGTTAAAATCCATCTTGCAGCAGTAATGACGTCGTATCCATCTTGAAGAGATAAAGATAAAATACCACTGCATATGTTACACATCGATGCGTCTAATGTGATTTGTTTGATGATATGCAGTCTATTCTAGTTTAGTTTTATCTTTTTCCGGTTATACAATGAAAACAAATCTTAGCTCTTTCTTTTTTCTTTCACAAACAAAATGATCATTGAGATATTATAATTTTTCAGTATAAATCATATAGTATCTAAAAATCTATTAAATCTTAATTAATTTATATTCAAATTGTGTCGGCTATTAAATAATATATAAAACTCTCTCAAGATAAATTTTTTCTATTTAAAAAATTTAGACGTGAAAATGTTGGTGAAAATCATCATAATTTGTGTATAATAATACAAAGTGCTGAGCACTGATTTTCGCATTTAATGAGAAGTAATTAGAAATCTTTCGGAATGATATGTGAGCGCCTTAATTTGAGCTGCCCAGCCATCTGACAACCCCATTATCATTATTCTCAACCATACTGTTTCTTTAAATACTTCCGATAAGGTGACTTTTTTTTAAAGCAACATTCATATTTTATTGATAAAAACGATTGGAATGATAAAAATGGAATCCATGATACGTGGGATGAGGCTGCCTAGCCAATGGGATATGGGCTCCTTTGTCCTCTCTGCACTTATTGACATTTGATCCATGGGGCAGAGCGACGACTCTCAGAAGCTTCAATATTCTAGCGTCTAGCTCGTATTGGTTCTTTCCTTCAGTGACGATTCTTTGCCGGGGATTCGGGACCATTCTCTTTACACGTATAAATACATGTGGTCTCCATACCAATTTGTTGTTCTTTTAATGTTAGAATACGGGGCTGGTCCCTTCCTTCTTATTGTTTTCCTCTAATATGGGGCTGGTCTTTTAAAGGCTGAAAATGATAGTGGGGAGGATTAGGGAGGGCAAAGGAGATAGAGGTTATGAAGGGGGTTTTTTTTTTTCCCCTCATTCATTCATAATTTTGGCTTGGTAGCATAATTACAAGGGTGGATGTAAACCTAATATTAGTATAAAAAAAAGTACATTTTAAATATGACTAATGAGACTATTATGTACTCTCTTTCGTACAGTTTGGGAAATGGTGTTTTCTCATGATGAGATGGAATCATTTATTGAAATGAAGGATTAATTAGTATGGTATTTTATTAGTTTAGACATATAAGTAGATTATCAACAATTAGGATAATGAACAATCACATACAATGTTGTATGAAAAGCAATATTCATAGAATTTATCCTTGTCATATACTTAAGATATCTAACAAAATATCAAAATCGAATAAATATGATGGGGCGGGAGGGGGGAGAAGAATAGGAAAATGGTAGTTAGTGTATAGAGGAGAACAAGATAATGTCAGAGAAAAGGAGAAAAGATAACATAAAATACTGTGTAGGAGGATCATCACTGACGCAGCGGGTGTGGTGGAGAGGAAACGAGTATCGCGGATAAAGGTCAAAACTCGTTGATTTTTTTAAAAAATATATCAAGAGAGTTGATAAGGATAGGATAAATAACTAGTTGATTTTTTAAAAAGATAAACAATACTGGAAAAATTGATAAGGGACATGATCAAAGTTATCAGTATCTAAATAAACATACTAAATATACTAAAATACCATCCAAAATTTAATAAAATATCATAATATTTTAATTTCCTATTTTTCCCAGTGCAACAATTACAGTGTTAATTTATCTATTTTTTAACAAAAAATTGTCACCCTTCCCTTAATCCGCAAATCGAAAGAATAAAATTAATTTATGTATGCTTCCCTTCCATAGTTCCCCATACCCCAATCCAAACACGCCTTAGAGTTTTATCGTATACAATGGTGTCCCCACGTAGTAATGGTGATGTGGTGTGATATTGTCCAATAAAATATTGACATTTGTCCATTAATGCCACATAATCAGATCTTATTTTATTGTTTATCTGATAATTACCTTTTTAAGATTCATTGAGGTATTTTAGGGTTTATTTGAAGTTTTTTTTTCTATTTCTACTGACTGGTGTCGCGTTGCGACACTATTGCACAAAATTCCTTCTTAATATGAGAAAGCCCGCGGAACCAAAATCGTACGCGAAACCACGACCCATTAGTTGGGCACTAATTATGAAGATTTCACGTCCACAAATGCTTCTTAGCCTACAGCTTTCGTAGATACATAAATAACTTCATTTTCAATCAAGACCTTAATACATCAGATTTAATTGATTCTTACTAAGGCATTTAACTTTCGGCTGTAGGGCTTTTGAACTTCTATCCGTTGTGAATCCAATAATTTGAAACGGCAATAAAGTAGCATAGAGAAAATTTTAAAAATCAACAAATTTAAAACAGTAGGAAAATTTAGGAGTAGTTGCGATGGATTTGTATCTTTTTTTTTCTCCAGTAATGTTTTATATTTAAATATTATAAATTGAGAAAATTAATATTAAAATTAGTCAATACCTTTTGAACTTTGAAGTATCGGGTGTTATACATTTAAAAAAAATACCGATTAAAATAAAAAGTAAATGAAATTCAAAAAAATTAAATACATTCTGAGAATAAAACAAGATTCATACTCAATATTGTACCTCTATCTTATCATATATCTAGAGCAACGAACTTGCTCTTCGTCCTCAGCATACCAGATCGAACGGGGTTATATTACTTCAACTAAAAATGGCTGTCAATTTCCATTAACTAACAATGCATGATGTGAAGTTTGAAACTTTCCAACATCGATTCGATTATTGTCAAGTTTGTCATACTCATAGGGGCAGACAACCTAGATACCATATGCACATAGACATACAAGGAAAGGAATCCGATTTTGAATAAGATTACAACCGATACGAGTCTCGTAGGGAGTATGTGCATAGTTGAGATATGATATAATATGATGAGATCTGAAATATTACACAGGAAAAGGATAAGTTAAATAAAGAATTTCATGTGTACATAATTACTTTGTCCATAAGCCATGTGGTGGGTTGGACAACGCACGTAGTGGGCGAATAAAGAGTACCCTTTTATACGGCATAGAGGAGCAACGATCGAGATCTACCTTTCCTGAAGTTGCATAGAATCCTTATATACATATATATAATTCCTGATGTTGCAAAGAATCTCAAAGTAATGAGTGCTGGGGTGGGGTGTATGCACGCGATGGGTCTTAAGGTGGCCCATCAGGTTCTTGAACTCATCAGGTACCTACAAGAGGTCGAATTAGGACAGGGTGATCTGCATCAACTCTTCAATGCTTATGTTTATAATTGAAATGAGGAGGGAACATGAGAGGGAGTGAGCATGTACCTAATTCAGGGCGAGAGGATAGGAGACTGCTATTTCCTGTTCTTCTTGTGCAGGTCACAGCTTCAAATCAATTGCCCTTGGTTGTTGGGAGTTCTCATCTCCAATTCTTCTCCCTCTTCTCTTCTCTTCTCTTCTCTTCTCTTCTCTTTTCTTTTCTTTTCTTTTCTTTTCTTTTCTTTTCTGGTTTATAAATAATAACAACGACGACTTATCAAAAGAATGATAATATTAATAATAATAAATGCGTACTGCGCGCATGGAGATAACTGGGGCCGCCCTCTTGTGACAAGTGGGAGAAATTTGCAGAACCCTAGAAGAACCAAACCGCCCATATTGCAGATGTTATTATTTGGAGGTCTTTTCTTATCGTGCGCTGAGGTTTGTTTCCCGATGCTCGGACGCCATTCAGAGATGGTGGAAGAACAGAGAAACGTTAGAAGAAAAAATCTGCCACGATTAGATAGATACATGTCACATCCTATTACTATTACAATTAATTCATAGTCCTACCAACTTCATATAATTGTATGCGATGATCTTGGATGTGAATATTTTTTTATCTATTATTTTCTCTTCAAAAAATGAAAATATTTCATATTTCATAATGGAAATCAAACACCCAACTTGATGAGTTAAGGTTATTTTGATGGATCTTGATGATCTTAATAATCAAGTAAGTTAGGTACAATGTAACAGCACAAATGATTGAATTAATTAAATTACTTATGGGAAATTTTATTAAATATATTATAAAGTTTCAACCCACCCAACTTCGATGCATAATCAAGAGTAGAACAATCTCATTTGAGCCATATGTTAGGCGTTAGAGTTTGATAATATTTTGATTTTTGTAATATCAATGTGTACTCTCTTAATTTGTTGATTAATGCAATATATCAATTATCAAAAAAAAAAACTTCGATGCATAATCCCGATCACCTCTAAATTGGCATAGGCAGTCTATACCATAGTTTAAAAAATCGGACCGGGTCGGCCGGTTCGACCAGGAGCCAGCCACTCACCCGGTCCGGTTCTCATAAATAATCTAATTACACTTTAAATGTGGTCAAATCTAATTGAACCGGCTGGTTCTCAGTCGAACCAATAAATCTAATTGAACCGATAAAAAAACCGACCAACTTAAAAATAAAAATAAAAACATATTATAATATACTTATTTTATTTTACTATACTTATATTTATATTTTATATTAAATTTGAGACTAATATAATGATTTTAATTATAAATCATAGTTAAATTATAATATTATATCGATTTATTAGAATATTATATTATTAATATTATTTATTAAACATGTGATTCAATCCATTGAACCCTCGGTCCGACACATGAACCCATAAACCCATACCTTGACCGATTTTCGGTCCGATCCGGTTTTAAAAACTATGGTCTATACTGTCCATGGGAGGGGTTGCTATACGGATTGCCACCTAGATAGCTGCTCGATGGCCCCGGTCACCATCGTCGCCCACATGACCATACCCTCCACCACAGGTTGCCGCCCTCCAATGTCGTCTCCGCCGGCGGGGATTTAGATAAAAGTCCAATAAAGTCTAAAATGAATCTAATCCGATCCAAGGAAACGACGACACACCAGTGATTACTTCACCCCGGAAGTCACTGTTCGAAGAGGCACGGCCATTCCGACCGATAATCACTGCCCGCAGAGGCTCTTTGATGTATTGCCGACAAATATTCAGTGTACCCTCTATCTATTTGTCAAGAACTGTAATCGGTTTGCATAATTATTTGTATTTAAAAGGTGTATTCGGAAATTAAAAGTGAGGCTAAAAATATTTTTAAATTTTGATATAGTAATATATATATATATATATGACTCGGTCGGCCCTATGTACATGGATCTGGGCGTCCGTCAGCAGTGTTTTATTATTATTATTATGGTAGCTTGGTAGGTGCATGAGCGAAAGGCATGCAGTGGGCGCCCACAATTTTTGACCTTTGACCCGGTGAAACGATGATGATTTTGGTTTTGACCCCGTCAAAGTGCAGAAACTAGACTCAACTCCCTCGAAAAACTCTTCTTTTTTTTCCTCTTTCCCAAAAAAAAGCAGTCATTTTATTACATATAAATTAATTAAAAATATTTTCTTAAGATACCACATTTAAATTTTGTAAGTAGCAGAAAGGTGTTATAACAACTACCTTAAGTCAGTCGGGGCATATCATATATGTGCATATCATGTGGTATGCACCAAAAAACTAGTAGGATACGGCCAAAAAAAAAACAAAACCAAGTAGGATGACTTTTGCTTTTATGAGTGGAGAGGATGGCCTTGTTTGTTCAGTAATTTATAGATTGCTTTGCCAATTACTTTGCTCTAAATGCACCCCACCAAGAGGCCATGAGACTGGGCTGGGCTACACCTAAAAAGCCCAAGAACTGCAAGATTCCTTTAAGGGCCTCGTTCCGATTGAGGCCCACGTACATTACATACATCTATTTTTGGGAATTAGACTCTGGAGAGGAGAAGCCAGCCAACCCACTCTTTAAACTTACAGCGAGAGAAGCTATTTGGAAAAAAAAAAAAGATTGTTGTTTAGGGGTTTGTCTGTAAAGAGATATAATCTGCGAGGATTAAAATGGGAAAACGTTTCTCCAATGTCCCTCTACCTGATCGAAGGAAAGAAAAAATGTTACCCTAAAAAAAACAGTAGGTTGCAATGCTGATAAAAGGTTGCAGTAAACATTGGAATAATTCACAGTATGTGATTAGTGGTCGGAATGGATAATTACTATCGGTTCTAATCGGTGTATCATCACATTCGTTGAGAAAGATCATTGAACGACTGTTTGATTTAGGTACCGTGTGAGATTCTTAATGAAATAATCATCACCAGTTATACCAGACAATAGCTTGGTAACTTCTGTGTTGTGGGATGATTCGTTCCATCAGGATAAGATAATCGAGCGCGAGAGCCTCGGAGACTGATGATTTGGTGCATGAGAAATATTGGAGAGAGTACCCGCCAACTTCTTGTAAGCTTAAAGCTTCAGAGACTGAGAGATGCAATAATTGGTAACTAACTGCACGTGGAAAACGAGCTTTGATGCGACAACAGTTGGGCTGCCCACTAGGGACTATGGCCCCGTCGAATGACCAACTACACATGTATGTTCCCGACCATGAACATGGCCAGTTCAATAATTAGGCCCAATGGAAAGCTTGATTCGTACATATATATATATATATATATATATAAAAGCAAACAAAACCAGAAAGACGGGTCGATGGCACTCGACCGACGATAATCTTATCCATTGAACTTCAACCTTCTGTTGATTTGATTAATAAACAGTTTGAAAATGGCACAGAATGACTAGTAATTGATTGTAAGAATTTGACTACGAGGAATATAAATACGTGGAATGAAATAATAAAAATATAATTTTTGCATGTATATATAAAATAACATGTATATTTCATGGTTATATATTTGTAATCTAAAATAAAAGAATTGAATTAAATGTCAAAATCAATTTTATATAAGTTAAATCTATTTTCATAAGTATAAGTTACAATTCGCTATCGAGCCTCCAGAGTTAATTTTAAACTTACTCGTCGAACAGGGTTTGACTCCCAATCCCAATAATTATTAAAAAAAAAGTATTGGACAAAGTTTGGATTTTAAAAAGCTAATAAGTTATGAAGTATAGGATGATTATGTGTAAAGCCTCACTTAAAAAATATTGGATGATAACTAATTCAATTCAAATCGAATCAGTTTAGTAAGAGGTAAAATTTTTATAACATAAATTATTTTTATTTATAAGACTCAAACTCGAGATCTTACTTAAAAGAAAGAGATGGTGAATCATCTTAATCAACTCATATTTGTATAATAAATTCATCTTACTCCGTGTTAGTTTGCAACTAAATTACTTAGTAGAGATTCTATTATGAATTTATATGGAACTGAAATTTCTAATCCACGGTGCTAGACACAACATTGCATATGTCACAAACACGACTTCCTTCTTTCGTTTTTTCCGCTCAGTCTCTTTGCCCCTTTGAGGTCCGCCATAAACATGTCTGATCTTTTTTTTTTTTGAACATGAGCCCATTAAAATTTGATAGAATTCTGGGTTAATTTTTTTTATTTGTATTACACAGTATTTTTGAATTAGTCAAAATATATATCAAAACTAATATAAGAAATATTCAATATTATTTGACATACACCATATTTTATTTATTAATATCAATATGTCCCAATTATCTCGTATTTAAATTTGATAAGGTTACCATAAAAAAATCCTCTAACATTGGACACATAGCTTTATGCACAGTATAATAAAGAAAAGAATAAAACCAGGATATAGATTTATTAAGATGGTTTGAATCACCTTTTTTCTTAATTAAATTTTATCTAAAAGATTTTTATTTTCTATAGTTAATTTTAATTTAACTTTCAATTCATTATAATTTCTTTAAATTTCTTGGTATCGAATGTTGTTTTACTAAACAATGAAGGCATAGCCCATAAAATTCCCACTGACTTGTCAACCTGTGGAAATTAAAGGAAAATGAATAACATTTATAAATTAATAAACAAATTTATATATCGAGCACAAATTGATCCTCCATCCATATCACCACCACACTCGCCATCTGACAGTCAACACTCACAAAGTCGTCCCCTGAATTCAAACTTTAGGAGAGAGAGAGACACATTGGTCACACAGCTATAATTAACAACCTTGACATGCTCAACCTGGGCCCCACTCTTCATTTTATTCCCATTCTCTGAGATTAATTTGCACTTTCCCCCTCGAGGTTTACACTCTTTCTACTTTTTCCCCGCTGCTTTGCTCGAAATTCAATGCCATGCATTAACTTGGAGAAATTATTTTTCCTTTCTGGAATAAAAAAAAGACAAGATAATTGATTAATTCCATTAATTGAAAAAATTATATGCGCAGAGCAACTCATCGGTTTGCACTAAAATTACCGATGAGTTCGCATCAAACAATGAAAAAAAACAGATTATCATATAACTAATAATTTTATACATTAACAATTTTATTTGGAATTATATTTAGAGAGATTAATTTTTATTCATGATCAAGTTCTTTTAACTAATCCTAATTAATATGATCGCGTAAAATAAAGAATTTCTCGCTTTCAATTTTTTCCCCTTTATTTCAATGCCTTAGTATCAACTTAGACTAAGACATGAGAGGAAACACTACCTAATTTTTACATTAACGAATTAGATAATACGTTTAACTAAATGAAAAAGTAAAGATATGAAAGTTGAAGAAAGGAAGAATAACCCTTGTTGAATCAATATAGCTGCCACATGATATAGATTTTGTTGGCATCTACACTAACTAGCTAGTATTGATCATAATCATCCATGCCCTTGGCTTCAAATTAACATCTCTCCTAATATGTTATTACCACCATCATTAATGGCTAGCTTCCATCACTGCCTACCTTACAGTACTCACCAATGGGGTTATAAACGACGAACAGAGTTTACATAGATCACTATTATCTTGACCTTCTGGTATCAAGAATCTACTAGATATGATATCTAAAGTTACATCATTCCAATGCATTTACATACTTTTTGCAAAATCCAATGAGTTCTAGTTTCTAAGTTGAATCTAAATGCTTCTTAAATAGTATTGCATGTAGTAGTCGTAATTCAACTAACTTTTAAGTATACAAACAACTAAAGAGCATAACTATAATAATTTTATAAGATTATAACATATTAAGAAATGTTCTCTACCCTTACCTTTTATCATATTATTCACAAGAAAAAATTTTTATTTTTTCTAATTACATAGGAAGCTCATATATCTAGAATAAGATAATAAAAAATGGGAAGAGAACAAAAGGGCATTGGTAGTTTCATGATAATAGTTAAACTTATAATCTCTTGATTATTAGACCAAATGTGATATTACTGTATTAAACTCTTTCTAAAAAAATTTTTTAATTTTGTATTAGCTATTTGAGAGTTATCACGATTAGCAACAAAAAAATCCCAAATCTTGATCTAATCTTTTCTTCCTTTTTGGTCTTTGAAAGATCGAGAAAATTTGCTTTTATGTTTCTACCGTTTATGTATGGATCGTATATTATATAAGAGAGGAAAATGTATGAGGGCACATTTAGAAAGCAGAGAAAGCTTAGAGAGCAAAGAGCAAATTCTCATGTTCTCCCTTGACGACTCCACCTCCTGAGATCAGGAGCTCAAAAGCACAGAGAAACAACGCCTAACAGGAAGATGCCATTACAAAGCATCACCGAGGTCCTCTTCCTCCGCTTACCGATAATGGAGTCGGAATACGAGAGACCAAGATCCTACTCCTACTCCAACTCACACGTCCGTGGGGCCTACAGCTACAACAGTGGATACAGCAACAACATGCAGCTGCAGCCCTACTACGGGGGCGGAGGCGGAGGCGAAGGAGGAGGCCCGACTCGGGCGCCGCACGAGCTACGGTGCTACAGCGCCTCCTACGCCCAGACCCAGGTGGGGAATCCTTATAACAACCAGAGGGGCAGTAAGGACATGAAGCTGAGGAAGGGGAAGAGCACGTCAGGGTCGTGCTCGAAGTCATGGAGCTTCAGCGACCCGGAGTTCCAGAGGAGGAAGAGGGTCGCTAGCTACAAGATGTACAGTGTTGAGGGCAAGGTCAAGGGCACCTTCCGGAAGAGCCTTCGCTGGATCAAGGACCGGTACACTCAGGTCGTCCATGGCTAGTGGTGACGGCAGTGGCGGTGGTCCATCTCCTCAACTTGGTAAATCAAATCTAATACGTCCTCCTTCCTCCTCCTTGCTGCTGCAGTTATGTTTCTACCGAAGAATGTCGGATTCATATAATGGGGTTGAAGAAGAAACTGATCCTTTAGACTTACTGGATTGTGATCGATTCAATGCCACAAACGAGACTCTAAATTGCCAACTCAACTGCGACAAGCATTTCCACTGCTCCGATGATGGCAATACGATTATCCTTTTTCTGTGCCGAAGAATTTATTTAGTAGATGGTGCTGCAAGTAACTCCTCCAATTCCATGTCTTGTGCTTTTTGGTACTTCTTTTTGGTCCTCGTGGGTATTTCTTATTTCTTCCTGTCCTCCTCGTTTGGTTTTGTTCCTGTACAGCTTTCTCACAAATTTATCGACAAAATAATTTATACGTTTGGAATTCTTTGTCGTTGCTAATAGCTTCTGCTCTGAATCATTTCCTGAAGTCCAGATCTTTGCATTTTTCCCCTTCTTGCTGTCGTCGTTGGTTTTTCGCTCCAGTTGTCCCTGTGCAATCATCTCACAGATCTGTTGTCAACAGCAGCTTCTCTATTGCCACCAACAACTTCACCGTGTTTGAAAGCTGCATGATGACCGAACTTGATAGCTCGATCCATCTTGTCCCTAGATCGGGTAAATTGAGAATATCATAGATTCATATTGACAGGGAATTGAAGGAAAAAAAAAGGATGGTTTTGCCACAAGAAGCTGTAAAAAAATCAGAAAGGAAATGATTCTCTGTTGTCGGGTTATAGGCTTTTTTGGTTTACGTTTGAGGACTATGCCGGAATGATTGATACCATTGTCAGATTGGTGAATTCAGTGGGAGTTACGCTCTCTGATGCAATGTTGTCCTTTGCCCGTGATTTCGGGTGTTAGCTCTGTTCAAACTTTTTGACTGTTGTGTCATTGTTGCCGTGGGTGGTCCACTGCGAGTTTCACCCAAGAAATGAAGATTCATATAGTAGTAAGAAACAAAATTAATGATCTGTTGCTCTATAGGTCTTGTTTCTGTGCTTGTAACTGGATATCTTTAGTACTTCCATCATATTTTGCCGGGATCGCCTCTTGGCATGGACGAGATTATAGGCTATCCTACTCTGCCATGTTAAACTGTGAGCTCGCCAGACTTTTACTCTCTAGAAACAGCACGAGTCGAGGTTGCACTTTGTTGTTCGATGTAGTCGCTGTTCCTTTTGATCTGCAGACTCTGAAGAGGTGGGAAAACAGCTCATCTTCCACAATAACGTCATCTTTACAATCTAGACTGACAGCTGCGGATTACAGCGCTAAGAGGACTTGCTCCTACGGAGCCAAGGTCGAAAAGACTGAAAAAAGAAAGGGGAAAAGCTGCCTTGGCATGAAAATTTTTTACCACTCATTAATTTCGAAATCTGAGCGTGGCTGTACCGCCCACTCATGCAAGTGTCTTCTTTCCTCCCTTCCAGCGCTTTCCTATGGAGGCTATCAGAGGCAATCAATGCGCGTGTTTGCAGCGTGCAATCGCTCCGCCTGCCCACCATGGCAAAATCGCCACTATTACCACATTTGCATGGCTGACGACTACTATAGATGCATTTATTGGAGGAAAATTGGCCTATGCAGTAAAACTTTGCAAATGTAACATTTTGATATAAAAGTTATAAAGAAAGAAGTCATATGTCGTGCAAAAACTGTACCAAGTTTCAGAATTTGATACCCAATTCACGTGGATTTAGGCTAGGCCTGGTTAATCCTACTCCTCAAAACCGAGACGGGTTCCCATGGATTTAAGTTTGGCTTGACTAAAAGAGGGGACCTTGTCCCTACCACAGAGATCTACTATGACATGAAATCCACCAATAAGATCGAGAGTTTTGTCCGAGTATCCCTCAAGAATGTAGGAGTTCGTACATGAATTTGCATCCCATAAATTGGCCTAAGAGTACAAGGTCTGGTGATGGAAGTGACCCGCGAGAGTGTAAGCGGTTTCCGGATGAACCAAAGAAGGAATGAAAAGCAAGGGAGGGTTTGCTCGAGTTTGGCTCCGTTTCAATCAGTAGAGTCAGCAAGTTTAATAGCGGTGGCCATCAGTGACCACCCCACCAGCCATCTCCACCAGGGATCTACAGTACTCGAAGAGGAAAAGGTTGAGAAGAAAGGGGTGGAGGAGTCGTCAATGGAAAAGGGAGATGGCCTTGAAGAAGCAAGCACTCTAGTACAAGGAGCGCTCGGTGGATTAAGATTGAAGATGACCAAAGCTGTTGAGGAGATCATAGAGATCATTTGACAATTCAGCTCGGTGATGGCCGGAGATGGTAGGGTTCCTTTTTTAAAAATAACAAAGGGATGAAGCAATGGACCAAAAAATAAAAATGCAATAGATGAAGACGAGAGAAATGGCATATGAAACGTCTGGTTCACTCCCAATTACCAGAGCCCTTTGAGAATGAAGTGCTTTATTTTCAGTTATGTTGCCCCATCAATCTTAGTGTAGTGGTGGGGTACCTGTTTCGTAACTCGTAAAAATTGTTCAACATTTGTTTCCTTTTCAAATCTTATTAATGGATATAATTTATTTTAATACAGTTTTATCCATTTAATGTGGCAATCGAGCTCGAATATAGATTAATCATAATTAAATAAATTTCTAAATACAAAATGGTTTACACCAAAAAAAAGAACCGAGCCACTAACATAAGTTTGTTGAGATAGTTTAGTATTTTTCTCTTTAAATAATGTATAAAATTCAAGTATTATGAATATAAAATATTTATATTAAAAAAATATTATTTTCTTAAGTTTTGAGCTACATTAATCATGGCTGAATAATTTTTGGTTACGCGTGGTGTGTCAAAAAAAAAAAAAGAGTCGAGCTGCATCATTAAAAATATCATAAAAAAATCTTCAAATTTATTAAAATTTTTCATTAATTATAAAAGTATGAATGTTAAAAAATATTTAAATCCCTAAATATTTTGTTGATTGTTATCAAAACTATGCGCTCATGTCATACGATGATTATCTTATTACATTATTGGAATATGATGACATGACATACTCATCATATAAAAAACTATATACTTCACGTTCAATTTCATCATCGTGATTCCTGGCCGAAACCCGTCGCCTCCTCCCTGTGACATCCATGGATCCGGAAGACAAGTAAATTTTTGGGCGACCACCCTTACCTAAACTCCTCTTCAACCTTGTTTAATCTCGAGAAGGCCTCTTGATGTCTTGACCTACTCACTTCCAATCTTTTCATTTCCAGGATTCGAACGCCAAAACAATTAACCGGTGTTGGTCGTGCTGATGTGATCTCGTAATCCACCTTATTCCACACCCTGGCTACGATTACTATTTGACAATTTTCCTGTCTCATCCAATGACTTTGCAATCGTGATCTCCACCAGATGCATATAAAGAATTTCTCGAGTCTTATCCTGCCTGCTGCCCATCTCAGCAAATGTAGCCTGAGGGTTATCGATGGTGACAAGAGTTTCTGTTCGTTGGACGTTAATAGGAAGGAATGTTGGGGGGGAAAAAAAAAACCCTCCAAAATCCTCTTCTCATCTGAGTGGAACTAGTCAGCACCAGTGCAAAAATTACTGTCAATATTTTCGAATATGATTGAGATCATAAATATATAGATGTATGTATATATTACCTAAAAAACAATGCTCGGCAAGGTAGAGCAAGTGTTGTAAGATCGCAGAATCCGATAAGGGATTCGGTAGAGAGTATCGGGGAATTTGATAACCCTTCTCATCATCTTATCCATAGTTTTAATAATTGGACTAGGCCGGCTGGTTCGATTAGGAATCAGCTAATCACCCGATCCGGTTCCTATAAAAGACCTAAATGCATTTTCAAAGAGATTAACTCTTGTTGAACGTGCAGGTTCTCGGTCCAACCGGTTGATCTAATTGAACCGGTGGGAAAATTAACCGATTTAAAATTAAAAACTTATTATAATATATATTTTTTATTTTACTAGATTTATATTTATATTTTATGTTAAACTTTTGTTTAATATAATAACTATATTTTAATAATTTTTTATGCAAATTATTTTCAAATTATGATATTATGTAAATTTATTATTAATATTATTTATTAAATATACGGTTCAACCCATTAAACCCTCGATCTGACCCATAAGTTCATGAACTCATGCCTATATCAGTTCCCAGTCCAATTTGGTTTTAAAAACTATGATCTTATTAAAATTACAGTAGAAGTCCTATATATTTACTACTTTTTACACTTGAGTCCTACATGTTTTAAAATGGCTATTTTGGTCATATTTCTTCAGATCATAATATGTTTTGATCCATTCCGTTAACCCCTGTTAGTGCTTGTTTGACGTGACTCTAACGACGTCATTTTTTAATAACATGGCCATTAGTTGCCCTACGTGGCATGCCACTATGCGAAGAAGTTTGGAAGAAGATTGAGAAAATATTGGAGAAGTGTTACTACAGTATTCATTAAACAAATTTATGGGTTTTAACCGAATTTCCTTTTTTATTTATTTTTCGAAAGCTGAAAACAATTACGTTTTCCTATGAGGCATGCCACGTTGGATAACTAACAAGCACATTATTAAAAAAATGACATCGTTAGAGTCACATCAAACAAGTACTAACAAAGTTGATAAAATGGAAAAAACATGTGACGAAACTTAAAAATTATGATTAAAATAACTATTTTAAAATATATAAAAGTCAAATATAAAATATAATATAAGATTTTCACTATAAATTTTTTTTTTATCCACTACGTTGGTTCCACCCATGACTGGAGTGGAATGTTGCGAAAGAGTAACTGCTCGCGGGGTGTGAAAAGAAAACCACACGGAAAAGTAAAAACAGCCCTTACAATCTATACACGGACAACTTTGGCATCCGAAAAGGACACTGCGGCTGCCTGTCGATTTGCGTACTAGGATAACTGACAAAACCTAATCGAGTCGGTTCGGTGGAATTCTAAAATTAGACGAGATAGACGATTGTGAAGATGAAGGCGTTGCGACGCCACCGTAACCTTTCAATTTCCTCGAGAAGTTAGTTCAGTGATCAGGCGAGGATTCGCTGTTCATCGTAATCTAAATGACTTCCAGCCCCTAAAGATTGAAGGTTCTAAAAACAGGCACATGCAGCTGTCAATTCTAAAAATTCCTTCTCCTCTCCCCTCGTTCGCAGCACATCTTGCGGATGTGCTCCGGAAAACACCACGCCAAGGAAGAAGAAGAGACAAAGAGAGAGCGGGAAAAAAAGAAAAGAAAAGAAAAAAAGGCAATTCAATCTCGATCGTGTTCTCCTGATCATTCCCAGCTTTGCTGCCCTCGGATCCCTACACAATGAATAGAATTCCTGTCGCCTTCTGAAGAATATCTGATTCACGTGTCTGTTCCTGCATGCTATTATGCAATGGGAAGAAGCATTCCCGCTGGCAACAGCCCGATCACGAACCGAGCGTTGTCTTACGCATTCTTCGCTGGATGGATTGCCGCGACTATCGCTGTAATCGCTGCGATGTGTGGCGTACGGTTCCCTTGGAGGAGATCAACTCCTCCAGGCGGTGGATCTAGCAGGAAGTGCACAGAGGAAATAGCACCGGCACCGACGAGCAACACGGCAGCCCCCGCAACGCCTACGTCGCGGGAGGAGGGTGTGGGCTTGAATCCGGATGATGCCGCAAAGCCGAAACTCCAGACCGTCAGCCAAGAACTGCCTCTTCCGCCAGGGATGAGGACGTTGGAAGAGAGCCGGTCTTTTAATAATAACTTGTCAAAGTCGACTTCGACGCAGAAGATGAAGACGAGCTTGAGCCTGAGAGTGCCGAGCATGAGGATGCCGAGCATGTCAATGCTGAGGCGGGAAGATGGGAGCAACCTTCTCGGCAAGGCAGGGAAGCCGTTCAAGAGGGAGGATTCCATCTGGACGAAGACGATCATCCTCGGAGAGAAATGTCAGGTGCCGGAGGACGAGGAGGACGAGACGATTATTTACGACCACAAGGGAAACCGGATCTCGACGTACCACCGGAAGAACCCGTCGTCGTTACCTATCTCGAGATCGAACTCGTGCATCGATCCTGATGCGCTTCCAACCTCATAAAAAAGAAACAAAGAAGGGGACTTTTGGGAGAAAATTATAGCGAAGGTTATAAAATTTTGATTTTTTTTTTACAATCAGTTCTAAAATTTTAATCGTACAGTTTATTTGGTCCTAAAATTTTTACTATGTAAGTAGCATGTCATTAAATAGAAAATAATGATATTTAATTTCTCTCATATAACAACTTACATAGGATTTTAATTTAGTGTGATAACAATATGTCATATTAATTTTATATTAAAATAATGAAATGATAATACAACTTCAAGTCAGGTCAACAAAAATTAATATGTTATCCTCTATTTAAATGATTCATTATGCTCAAAATTTTCATGTCTTACAAAATAGAAGTTTTAGAATTAAATGAGTCAATATTAAAGTTTTAGAATTTAACAAAAAAATCAAAATTTTAGAATTTTTATTATAATTTAGTCAACTCTCTTCTTCTGTACTGCTTTTTTTTTCTTTTGGTAGGGTTTGATTTTGCCATGTGAATGAAGCTAAATCCTTTTTATTTGGTACGTGAAGAGCCTTGCATTCTTTCTTGTTTCTGCCTCTAATTTCATGTTCATGGAGATTCTTCTTGATTCTTTTATCCTCCTCTAGGATTTTAGAGGGATTGCTTTAGAGATTGCTTTTAGAATGAAAACAAAAAACCAACAAGAATGCATTTAACTGAATATAGCAATAAAAAAATTTTGGTGTCATATCCAAGAACTTCTCATTTATACCTCAAAATATTTGTCTATAAAAGTTATATTTCTGAAATTCTAGGGCTCTTGCGCCTACTTAGGTTATACGAGGGAAATCGAGAAACATTTAAAACAATTTGATATGATAGTAACCTGTCAAAAAAATTACAATATACGGTGCAGTTCAGTGGTTATAAAATTCTGGGATGGGAACGCATCAATTAAGTAATTTGCCAACGCCGCCACAGAGATGCATCGAGACGACCCAATCTCTCGCTAGCCGCGCCAGCCCTCTCGGTAGCTTCTGGCAGAAGCAGCTCGCCACATCTATTACCATCCCTATACATATGTCGAATCTCTACCTGCCAATCTCTGTCCAGGAGGTCTCGTATCTGTTGCATCAAGGGAAGTAACCACCTAGTATACTTTCCCTCCACGAAGGATTTGAGCAAACCAATTGGGAATCAACTTGTAGGATTAATTTCCTTACGTTTAGCTCCATGCAAGCTCAAGACCATCTCTAAACTCTATAATTCAGCAACCACCAATGTCGCTATACGCACGTTATTTACGAATCATCCTACCCACCGACCATCAGAATCTCGAATCAATCCACCAGCCCCTGCGAAACGTGGATTTTTCTTTCTTGTTCCATCCGTATTGAGACAGTACCACCCGCCTAGTGGATTACACCAACCGACATCACGCCATTGTCTGATCTGTTGCATATTGGTTGAAGACCCATAGTATGCTAAAACTCTAGTATAAGCTTCCGTGGTGCCTCGAATTACACCCACTTTGTCACTTGGGCATGGGATATTAGGGGCGAAAATATTATTGTTTCAGCACATCCAAGCTAACCAACAACCTATTCCAAAAATGGTTGCCCAGCTCACTAGTCCTTCTTTGTTAAAGTCCGTGCTAAGAAGAGCCATTAGCCGCCACTCATTGAGCTCCATAGAGAAGAAGGATCACTGTCGGCATCCCGGTACCAACTGTCGCCACACCTCCTTAATTAGCGGGCAATCCCTTAGAACATGTAGTGTAGTCTCTCTAGCTCTGTTGCAAATAGAACATAGATCCGAGGAGGTTAATTCCGTGTCACACTGTAGGGCATTAGTGAGAAGCGGCTGGTGTCCAACTAACCACAGAAAAGTTGGTACACGCTGCGGTCCCTCCCATTCCCATATCATCGTCCATAGAACTTTAGGTGTCTGACCGTCTCCACGTATAATAAACTCACAAACGCTCTTTACTGTGAGATGGCCGTCCCCTGTAGTCGTCCAGACTAAAATATCAGGAATGTTATCACTAGGAGCAGGGATGCTCGCCACCGGAAGCAGTACTCCAAGGCAAAGAAGGTAAGCAAAACCGACCCACTTCCAACCTCCCACAGATGATGTATAATGTCTTATTGTTAAGCCTCTAATACTATCGGGAACATGAAGTGTTTGAGTGCAAAATTAGTGTTCCTGATCCCTTAATCCACCCATCCCCCCAGAATCTACTCGGCAACTGTCAAATTTTATATAATGTGAAGGAGGAGCATAGAGGAGGAACACAACTTGGTAATCCTAAGGTCAAATGCATGAGAGTAAATCATGGCTTTGATCAATCAAATGCGCTAGACGATCAATGCACATTACAAACAAATAAGGAGACAACGGACAACCTTGTCGAATGCTTCCCTACCTATTCGAAAATCTTCAGTTTTTCCCTATTCCAATGTATCTTGAAAAAACGGAGTTTATTAAAGGTTACGTACATAAGCGAAGAGTCGAACCCATAATTTTATGAAATTTCCATAAGTCATACGCACATTTTATCCAAATGACTTGGGATTGGTTGAGCATATCTTTACATTCTTAGAACGTGCACAATTATTATTTTCCACATTGCACACAAAAGATGCTCATAATAAATAAAAGCGAGATTATTTTTCTCAGCTCCCCTTGGGTATTCAATATATTCAACTACTTTTCCTTATGCTCATCTGCATTTAACTATCTATCGCACCTTTAATTTACTAATTTCACGAATGGCTCATGGTTGCGTCTGTTCATTTATCTTCTCTTCCTCCAAGTGGACTACTAGTTTGCTTCTGTCCATTAATATATATATGTATGTATGTATGTATGTATGTATATGATGTCCTTTGCCATTTGTGCAGCCTAGGGCTCGCGGGCTAGTGGCTGGGTGAGCCTAACACCAAATGAGAGCAATTTAGCCCTAGGCTAGAGACTCGTGCTCGCTTCAGCGCCCTCGAGCCACCGGTAGTCTCGGAGGAGCTGACTGTGCAGCCTTAAGAGGTTGCTTTGGATCTAAGACCGATTTACGGATCATATTGGTTGTATAAAAAAGTGATTAGAGTATCATCACATGTACGACATTCGGTGATCTGAAGAATACCAAATTGAGCTCACTTGAGTGATCGTCTGTGGTATGATATCAATACTGATTCATGCTAAGGACTACATGATTGTGAGTAGTTGGTAAGGACTACTCACTAACGGGAGATCAGAAGATGTTTCGACCGGATCTAAGAGCCCAATAAGGACTAGGGAGTTTAAAATTTGGAATTCATCACATCTGGAATCGCAGACCGTCAACGCTTACTAACATCATTAAAATGGTGGGAATTTAAGTGGATGGTTTGCTCCTTCATAATTGACGGAGGGGGTGGGGGACAACAACCCTTCTCTTCTCTTCTCTTCTCATCTGACACCGCTGCATGGACTGACGTGATCCCGTCATGGGCCCCCGCTTCTTATATTATTTTCCCCGTGTCCCCGTCTCCACGTAACTCTTGCACTCAAACCTTGAACAATTTCTTCACCCCGTCCCATTTTTTACCTTTTACCCCCGTGAGGACAGCAGACAGGTGATTAAGCTATGTGGTTGCTTCTTGATGTGGGAATCGCATGGGAGAAGGACAAGAGAAAATTTTGCAGTTTACAGTTTACATGATTTATCCTTTTCCAACAAACTCGAAAATTAAAAAAAAAAAGAAAAAAGAAAAACAAACCCAAGATGGGTTAGAGAAACTTAATTTTTTGATCCATATATAATTCGGGTAGTTTTTTAGTGGAGAAAAAATTGCGCAACAAAGTTGGATCTCGGTATGGGAAATCGATGGGACCCGACCCACGTAGGTTTCATAATTACATTTAACAATTTATTTGGTCAACTCTAATCGTACTTCCTAATTGTACGGATGATATTCACATTGATTTTCATCAACCGTGTAACTTTGGAAAATTCACTCTCAATCATCCTATTATTGTCTGGAATTACTTCTACTCGTTACCTCAATCTAAATAGCAGTAATTTAATTATATTTTATATTAAAAATCGGTAGGAAAAACCCACCTTTAAAGATAATATCCATACTAATTTTTTCAAAAAACTTCTTGGCAATCTTTTTAAAAATCGAGAAAAGAAGAGGGAAGTTAGACTCCGACCGTTGAATAAGAATCGCCCAACTCCGACCAGTGCTCCACTAATGTAAATGAATGCATACTGCCGTGCCGACACTGATCCAAAGATGATGATGTGCGTGTGGGACCCAACTTTAGACTGTCGTGTCAGTGGCGTCACCCACGTGTGACTGTTTTCACTTAGGTCAACGGTGGAGGGACCCCCCACAAAGCAAGGAGAGAAGCCAGCGGCGCCGACAGATTCATCTGTGCGGGCACTGGCACACTGATGTAATTAAGAGTCCACAGCTTCAATTTTAATTATTGCTTAATTTACTATTTTTTAAAAATATTAATTACAATAAAACTCTTCGGGGACAGTAACACACCCAGGCAGCTAAATAAGACCCCCCCCCCACCGAAAAGACACGTATCTTTCAATGTAATTAACACACCAGCTCATTGGTTTTCAAAACAAATTTTAGATTTCTCACTAGCGTTTAATTGTTCTAATATTTAATGTAATAATACTATTTTTAATTTAATAACTAATATATTATATATTTAATTTTTATTATAAAATTTTTTATATTCCTTATCCTTTCTTTTTTTCTCTTATATCTTTTTTTAACACGTGATTTTTTTATGTAATTGAGAAAAAATATTATAAGAGGGACTTCTTAGCCATGACATTTGTTAAATAAAATTGCATTTAAGAATTAGATTAGTTTATATTTTCAATGTGAATTGGATTCAATCTAGTAGGGAATTTGTAAGAGGCTTTCAGATGCATGCCGAGAAGGTGCGATGCACGATCAGACGCTCGCACGTGCGGTTGGTGAAAGTGCGCCAATCAGAAAAAATTGTGAAGGGCTCCACGTCCGTGCGTTGCTTTATAAGCGTGCTGAGCTGGAAATTACGAGTAATTATTTTTGGGGATGCGCGTGGATTTATTTTTGTCTCAATTTGGTATATGGATTTATTATTGAATCCTAAGAATTCCCGTAGAATTTCATGGGAAAATAACGATTAAAAAAAACACAATGTCATAAGCAGCTCTCTCTGTGACTGTATTTTACACGTGAAATACGGAAAATTTAATAAATTTCATTTTTGCTGCACACTTGCTACATGTAGCGTACAATCAGGCGCTCGCGCGTGCGGTTGGTGAACGTGCACAAATACTACAAAATTTCGTCGGGCATCGACACAGACACAGCTGGTCTTATAAAAGCGTGGTGAGCTGGAAATTACAACATATTTTGGGATGCGCGAGGATTTTTTTATGCCAAAAAAGAATTCCAATAATTTCCAAAAAAAATCACGAATTATCATGGAAAAATTTTTAAATAATAATAACGAAGAAATTTCGGAAACTGCTCTTCCTCTCAGTCAGTCCTACCAAGCAACAGACTTATTTGCGTGTACTCACCACCTTCGATTACAAGCTGATGCCGTTATCGGGTCGACGTGGGTGTGCCCGTGAATGGTGCTTTCCGTGGTCCCATGACCGTCAACTCATACGCATGGACCTACGCAGGCAGGGGAATCCAAGGCGGGTCAATGCTCACGCCAATGCCGGAACCAGAAGAGAGAAAACGTAGGACATGCGTATGTGTAAAGAGGTAAAAGTAACGTGAGAAAATGACATAATTCATATCTCACTCATGCCTGAATGTATTCATATGTCACGCTCGATATTATGCCACATATAAGTCCCACATGAGTTACCGTTAATTATATTAATAAAATTAATATGACACCTAAGATGATTTGATCAAAAAAATTTACATTACACTAAAATCAATAAATAATATATAATAGTACTTGATTGAAATATGTAAAAAAAAATATTATGCTAATTTTGAAAAAAAAAGACAAAGTCTATACTTAATTGGATCATTAACCCTAACATCTAACATTTACATTAAAAAACTCCATCAATTCAAGCCTCGATTTTGCTTACCATCGATGGTGTCTCGACTACTAGGAGACATCCACGTGTCCCGGGACACCCTTATAACAGGGTCAACTTTCCCCTTCGATGAGATTTTTCCTCTCTATATTTTGGAGGACTGTACCGTCAATTTTTTGCAACTTGATTTTTAACTCTGCACGGATTTTGCTACATTCGGGAAAAAAATATATACAAAAATAGGCAAGTGGGTTGTATCCGTAGACATGTCGCTTTAACTCTCTAACTTTCTGTCTTCCGCATACGGGAAGTTAGATCGATCGTGCACATGAGATGGACACTTCTCTCATCATGAATGGCGTAGGACAGTCTCCTCAACAGAGTCCCTCTCTCGTCAGAGGTTGTTGCGTGATGATGCATGGCGGTGGCGTAGGACATTCCTCTGATATGATATATGGATTCGCAGTCCCCCTTTGTCTCTCAACACATCGACGCATGACAGTGAAATCCATGTCATCGCAATTAATATATATACATATATGACAAGTGTGTTAGTAAGAAAGCCAAGAAAGACATCAAATTCAATCCATCTAAATAAGATATTATATAAATTTATAAATATTTATTATAATTTATAAAATAAACACAAAATTAAACTCATTAGTAATATTTATTGGATAGAAAGTTTTACACAACTCAATGGTTAAATCATTTAATAGCTCAATTGACGGCTGACAGATAATTTGCGTGTATTTTTCCTTGTCATCTCAACCCAACATTTTAGCCAAACTGGTACTCTATTTGCCCTCGTCAGCCCACCACGTCACCTATCTACAATTCAGGGCAGAATTGAGGTGGGGGAAAATGTTACTTCACCTTTTTCGTATTGCCTTGTCTTCCCATTTTTGCCCAATCGAACCATCACATCAGTTTTACTTCACTGAGGAAAACACTGTCCATAAAATTTATCCTGCCAACATAACAGTAAACGTGAGTGTCAAAGAAGACGGCAGTTTTGGAAGGACCATAGGACCAGGGACAGATCTATGAAATTTGTTTACCGAAGGTAAAACTTAATAGAGTGCTTGATATACTAAAGAATTTAGGGAGGTGGATGAAGTTAATATAATAAAAATTATATAAAATCAAGTGGTATATTATATAAAATTTTATAGGAATCCCCAGTTTAGGAGGCGATCCCTCTAAATCCATCCCTGCTTAGGAGATCAAGTTTGGAATCAAGCAAACGTGATGCCAACCTCTCTATGTGTTTCTCTATTTTTCTATGTTCGGTTTCTAATGTCATCGAAAAGAGAAGATATGGATAGAGATGTAATTCATTAAATCACTTAATAAAGAATTATCAGTTATTCTTATATGCTTGACATTTATCTCATCACATTATATTATTCTCCCCACCCTCCTCTACTTTATATATAAAATTTGATAGGATATCAGAACAGATTGATCATAGCGAGTCCATTGTGCGAGTTATAATTTAAAGGAAATTTTATCATCTAAAGATATACAACTGCTATGTCCATAAGATATAAAATGATGTTAGTACATAGTGAAATAAAAAATAACATTGATTGTTATGTTAGTGGGTAGAAAATGTATTTGTCACTGTATTAATGAGATATTGACTGTTTCGTTGATAATATATAAAACATATTTTTAAACACAAGTATTTGTTGACTTACATTTAGGGTTTATTTTGGGTTGGAGTTACTATAAAAATTGAGATTCAAGATAACTATTTCATTATACTACATATTCATCTTAAGCGAAGTATTAAAAATTTAATATTGTCATCATTAAGAAAATATAATTTAATATCATATGAATTAAATAATTTATATTTTTAAAATATTTTAAATTTAATTTATATATTTTAATAATATTCTAAAATTTTAAATATACTATAACATGATATAATTTATTAAATTATTTAATAAATAATTATTGATGACCATCATTTATTTAGTATTTAAACTATCACATTACATCATTTTCCATACTTTTCTCCTATCTTTTATATATATAATTTAATAGAAGCATTTAAAATTTTCGTGAAAAAAATGAAATTATAAATCTATTTAAGTCAATGGGGGAAGGAGCCTTTTTCTTTTTTACTCTCCGCCCACCGACGATCATGTCACGGTGATGGTCCCACGCGAGCACGGCGGAGCACACGTCAGCAGCTATTGTGCGCCAGTGGAGTGCATCCGGTTACGTCACCGATGAATCTGCCCGTCAAAGTCGGGGTGACGTCATCATCGTTTACTTAACCGATCTACACCATTGGATCCGATTGCTTTCACCGCCGCTCCCCGTGCTTGCGTTGCGTAGCAGTAGCACCGAATTCGCCGGAGCGATAAGAAGAGCCCCTTCCACTTGCCTCCCACGCGCCTCGCGAGTTATTGTTGTCCACACGCCTCATGTGACGTAAAAGATGAAACGATCTGATTGGCTCGATTTGGGGCTAGGGTGTCCGTATACTGTTTTTCTATTTTTTTTCTTTTTCTTTTTCTTTTTTTTCCCTTACGTTGTTGTCTGGTTTTTAGCTGTACTATTATGTTTATTTTTTCTTTTACCCATTGTAAGTTTGGGATGAAAGGAAATTTGTTGACACGATAAATCTCGTGTCCTAAAAAATTCTAAAAAATCTAATTTAACATATAAGAATTAGATTTATATTTTATTATTCAGTATTAATATTAGTGTACCAATTTCTTTGTTTTTTGAATATTATATTTGGATCCTCGTAGAAAGTGGAAGAGGGAAGCCGGAACTTGAAATTGGAAAACTGTCGAAAAGCTACTTTCAGAATTTCATTCGGGAAAACTCTATTCATAACGGTATCAAGAAAACGAAGCATTTGGTGTTTTTTTCAAAAATAGAACCCTCCGACACCATCAATTCACTGTTATGGCGTGTTTGATTTGCTACAATCTCTCAAATTTCATATAGTCGAATTATATTATAATTTTTTAAAATTATTAAAGTGTAAAAATATGAATTATAATTACCTTTTCCCAGTCAAAAAAATTTACCAAGCCATCGTTCCTTCCATCCAATCACTTCACGATAGGGAGAGATGGAATTCTCCCATTACGGAGGTGGGCCCCACCTCCAACTCAAGAAAATCCCTCATTCGAAGGAAACGGTGAGTGAGAGAGGGAGGGGAGAGGGTGTTATATAAATATATATTAATTTTATATAATATTAAGTACATAATATTATATTAATACATATTTTTTTCAATAATTTTAATATATACTAAATATAATAATTTAAAATTACAATTACTTTGCTGTGAAAAGTTATTTTTTTGAAATATAGTTTTATACCGTAATTTAATAATATAACGTAAAAAAGTAATTTATATCTTTGGTTATCATACTTAAACAGAACTCCATCAAAAAGTTCAGATAGCATTTTGATGTTTTCATTTTCTGAAAAAAAAATTGTGATAATCAAAACCAACCATTCAAACAGTGACATGGGCCATGATATCACTTTCCTGGCAAGTTGGAAGGCTTCACCTCTTTTTTTTATTTTTGATTTTGAATTTTTTTATATAAGTGATATTTGATATTGTAATAATCAACTAATCTACTAAACGGTATATTGTACCTTCTAAAACTCACTAATTAATCCCTAAATATTGACTCTTGAGAATTTTAAATTCTAAATCTAACATATTATATATTACTAATTTACTAATAAAATGTGAGTCTCAATACTCAATCTTTTATTTTAAATTGTATGGACTGCCGGAGCCTCCTCATAATTTTGTTTCCAACAAAAGGAAAAAAGCATTCTCTTAACCCAAAGAAAATTAAAATACATTATATTACATATATTTTCAGTAATTAAAAATTTCTGTAAGAATATGAAAAATAAAAGGGTAGGTGAAAAATAAATTTTAATTCCCAATTTTTTATTTAAAAAATTATTAATATAGAACTATTCACTCAGTCAGTTGTGATGTCAGCAACCCCCTTCTCCCTCCCTGTCCCCCGAATATAAAACTCCTCGAAGCCTCCTCCGATCTCACACTCATCTTCCCTTCACCGCCTTCGTTGACATCTCTCTGTGACCCTGCTTCTCTCGTTTCCTAAGTATGCAGGGGGTCCAGCGCCGCCGCTGCTCCGATGAGATCGTTCGCCTCGACCTGGGCTCCGTCGCCGCTGCTGCTGCTGCTCCCATGAGATCGTCCGCTTCGGCCTCGTCCCTCTCCATCGACGAGGCTGAGTCCCCCGAGACGAGGATCCAGCGGCTGATCTCGGAGCACCCCGTCGTCATATTCACCCGCTCCGCCTGCTGCATGTGCCACGTCATGAAGCAGCTCCTCTCCACCCTCGGCGTCCACCCCGCCGTGATCGAGCTCGAGGACTCCGAGATCTCCGCCCTGCCGTCCTCCCCCGCACCGGCCGTCTTCATAGGCGGCTCCTCCGTCGGCGGCATCGACTCTCTCCTCGCCCTCCACCTCAGCAACCGCCTCGTCCCCAAGCTCATCGAAGCCGGCGCTCTCTGGCCGTGACACAGTCATGTTCCGTGTACATCTGTTATGATCCCCGCAAGCAAAACCTCAGAAAATCTTCACCCCAAAAAAAGAAGAAGAAGCAGAAGAAGAAGAAGAAGAAGAAGCGGAACTAGGATTCCATATCGGTTCTCGGGCCATATATATATATATATATATATTATTCGACTTCTCGGTAATCGTTGTCTATGTTCTGATCAGTGGGGAGTAGTAGATTGTTAGAAAAATATGCGTGGTAGCTGCAAGCGCCTGTACTGTAATTCGACAGAATTAGGCAGAATAATAATTTAATTAAGATCTATATATATATCTATACATAGTTTTTGTGTTTTTCTTGGGTATTTGCTTGTTTGGGAATTTCTGGCTACTGCGATGATGATGGAGAAATTGTTAATCAGCCACGTGTTTATTCATCATCCAATTAGCGGTTGACACTTGGAACTAAAAATTAGGACGTGGAACACTCGGGCTGGGGGAGACGGGCTGTACAGCTTTCGTCTACTTGCTTTCTCCTCTGCCCTTTTCTCATACATATATATATATATGTATGTAAAATCCTGTCTTCTTCTCCTATACATATATATATATATCACCTTTCAATTTATTAGGGGCCTCTGGGACAGCAGCTCGACCTCTGAGCCCGCGATCTAGGCCGATTACATGTTAGATCCAATTTTCATTTTCTCCGTCTACATCAAAGGGACATCGTAATTTAACGTATCTTGAAGGAAGAAACAACTACATTTCGAAAGATTTACTAATTTAGCCTGTCAGCTTAATTGAGGAGGGGTTTTGGGTTCTAATTGACACGTATGCATTATTTAAGAATTTGATTTTTTTTTTTACTTCATAGTGCACGCAGCAATTTCATGGAAATTTTGAGGTCATGTTGACCAGAACGAACCGATGTTTGACAAACCACGAACTTGATTATAATAGACAAAAGAGACAGCGCTCCTGAATTAGATATCCATTTTTTTGTGATGATTATTGAAACGTGCCAAGCATTGTCATTGGCCCAAGTACAGGGAGGAATCTGCCATTAAAAAATAATAATAAACTTCAAAATAAAAAAGAGAAAAGTGGATTTGATACACAAATTCCATGGATTTAATTTTCTTTTTCCAAGTCCTTAATTTTAATTTTGAAATTAGGAAAAACCCAAATTTCTTTCTTATTTCTCTCTCTTTTCTTTTCATAAATTGCTTATATTGTACTCGAAGAGGCCTTCATAGAAGAAGTAAGCTGACGTGATTAGTTACAAATCTTGGTCGGAACAATCGCAATAGTAATATATTAGCTCAAAATTAATGTAGTGATATCACTATCAGTCTAATTACCAAAAATTTATAAATTTAACTTTTATCATAATATTTTTTATATTATTTTATTTTTTCTCAATTTCTACTATTTTATTTTAGAATTATCAATATCTTATATAATCAATATATATATATTGATACATAGTTTGATAAATACGAGGCCCTTGCTCAAAACTTTCTTCCCGCATTTGTGCCAAGACATCCGTTGACGAGACAAGAGACTTGGAGCACATCAACTTTTAGACTCGATGGTACTGTCTGTTGGGGCCGGTGACATTCGTTCAATTCTTTTAATATATTTGCGGTAGAGTTCGTTAGAACATGATATAACGAAATGATTAGGTCGTCACTAATAATACCCCTTTTAAAAGAAAAAACAAAGCAGCTTTCCTGTTTCCTTTTTTAAATTCCTCGGGGCAAATCTGCAATCGAGGATCATTTTTCATTTTTCCAAATCTTAAATTTACTTCTAATGTGTTATTTTCTTCCCATTTCAATCCAAAATTACAATATATCAAAATTTGTTTTCTACGCCTATTCTTCGAGTGCGTAATTGTGTGCACGTGAAAGCGGGGAGGGAATCACCGAGAAATCTATAATTTGATTCCTTCCACTGTTCCATTTTCTCTCCATTGATGGTTGAACGTGAGTTAGTCTAAAGTTCAAAAAGGGCCACTTTAGCCCTCCACCCTTTAGAACTGTATAATTTTTGCTTTTGGTTTGCTTGTGCATTCATAACTCTTCCTTTTCCTGAGGAGATGCTCTTTTGGGACGCCCACTTCAACCTTCTTTTTCCTCCCTTTATTTCTAGCTCACTTTCAATGATTTCTACCTAAGAAGGCAAAGGGATACTTGCTTCTCTTTTCTTCTTCCTCCTCCTCTTTCCCAGCTGCAAATAACAAACTCTGGACAGTGAAAATGAAATAGGTGGGTGTTATACACTCCCATAGTCGTCATGGTTACTAATGACTAATGATATTGTAATAGGATAAAAAGTACGGTAAGAATTGAATATAAATGTACTGTATGTGCTGGCATCTATGGGGTTCAGGCCCATGGTTTTAGGGCTGTTCCAAGTACTACTCATCAGTCAGTCAATTAATTACCAGTTAACGCCTCCCCAGGATGTTGTCCTCAGTGGTGATCGCACTGAAGGGGCTGAAGCAGCTCACGTCACCGGCATAACCAAACTGAATGAAATATATAGTTTATTTAAAGTATTAAGCGATGGAGTTATTAGTACAGGACTGTACTGTGCCTGAAATCCTTTTTAAATCCAATTCTTTTTCCCCTCAGTGTACTTTCTGCTTCTGCTAACAAGGAAATGTGATGGATGCTTCTAAAACCATGTTCTGCTGCTAATCATTAAAGTGCTCTCACGTGTAAGGTATTCTGAAATTGAGATGGAACTTTTGCGCCCCTGTGTCAACCTCAGCCAATCGCTGGGGGCCGACAATGGCTAGCGCTGGCCAGTGCTGGTGACGGGCTGGGGCCATAGACGGGCCGATCCAAACGAGAGCAACTCGGGCAAGTTCATCTTCCGAATGCTACTACAGATGACAGCAACCAGATGTAATTATATCGTCCCAAATGGACACATGATTGGAAGAAATGTTGGGTGTTAGTACACAGAATCAAATCTCATACGACTCGCATGTAAAGAATCCACCCTTTTCATCCCCGCCCCGGCTGGTCACACGTGTGGTTTCGACGATAACTTCTTAGAGTGCGTTTTTATATTGGAAATGGAATTGGAATTGTTGATTCCATTTGTTGATGTTTGATAAGGGGAAATCCGATTCCCTTCCTTTCAAATAAAAGAATTCAATACTAATTGGAACTCCTCATTTTCTTTATAAACATTGGGAATTATTTTCAAAAAAATAATAATAATTTCACTACTTTAATTTTTGTTATTAAGATAATTCTTTCCTCTTCTTAACCATGAAAACAAAATGTCTATAATAACAAATTATACGTTGATGATCATTATCCATATTAATAACATAATCAAGAATTGCTTTTACATAATTCTCGTTTTCCCTATTATTGTTGTGTTAAATCATTCAAAAAAAATTGTGCAATCATTTTATATACTATAAGTATCCGAATTTATAATGTATGATCTAGTCAATATAAGTAAAATATAATAATAAAATGTTCAGTGTTTTAATACGATTCGCATAAAAATAAATTATAAAATTGTAGTGAAGATTATATTGTTATATTAATTGGTAAATTTGTATATAATATTGAGATAGGATTTATATAGTAGTTTATACTGTAGTAAGGATAAAAATGTGCGTTACATGATTCAATCTAAATAATTTTCATATTATGTTAATTAACAATTTTATCGTAAAATTTTATAAATAAATGACAAAAAGGGAATCATATTTTTCGTCTCCATATAAACCAAATAGAAATTGAAAATTATCATTCTATTTTCGGTTTTGTTCAATCCCGTTTTTGGATGTGCCCCGACCCGGTTAATTTGGGCTATCAGACTACCCGATCCAGGCCGAGTAGTACTATTATTTTTTAAAAAAAATTCAAACAATTTTCGATTTGAGCCCAGCTCGGCCCAATACAAGTTGTATAATTGGCCTATTTGCCCAATTTTTTTATCACAATTTACAAGAAATATTGAAATATATTTTGAAAACAATTTCTTTCAACATAATTGTTAAATTGTTCTAAAATTTTTATCATAATTCCTCTTTTTTTAAATCGTGCTTCAGGCCGGTTTGAAACTTTTTGGACCACGCTAGCCTGGCAAAGAAATATTTCAGACCATGCCAAATCTTATTTGACCTCGGCTTGAACTATACTATTGGGTCGTGCCTAATCTTGTTGGGTTTATCATTAGATTAGCCGTCCTTTCCCATATTAAACTAAGGGGATGATTTGGTTCGTTATATTATTATATTACAGTGCAAACTTATATTAGGTGGGAAGTCTTTTATATTAAATTGGAAAATGATTATAATACGAAATTGTTAAATTTTGTAAAAATTTTTAAGTTGTTTGGAAAGTTAATAGAAACATAATATTATAATATTTGATGCAATGTGAATATGAATGTAACTTTCCATTATTACCCTTCACAATTTATGAGTAATTACATCGTCTGTCAAAATGTTGAAGACAAGGACTGGAAGGGTATAGGTTGGGATTTTCAATTTGTTGGATGTTGGGAGATCGATCGGCAAGACCAAGATGATAGATACCTAACAGTGATCCAATACTTTTCTAAGACATGAGTATAATCTCAAGCAAGAGTTAATTTCCTATTTACAGATAGGACTAGCTCACGGGCATCACAATGAAAGATGGCTGAGGACCAATTTTGATGTCTCGCTATATCTGCTACCATCAAGAGCGCTTTGGCTTCTGCATGACCAGTGGAGTTTGCATAGTCTCTTTTAAATCAACTTAATACCCTGCCTTTGGCATGGAGTGCAACACCAGACAAGCATGTTTCCTTGGAAGTCCATGCAGCATCAGTATATATATATGAAAGGGTTCTCCTCCATCTTCCATCTCTTCTTCCTCTCCTTCCTCCTCCCTACCTTACCTGCCCATGAACTGTAATTCCTTGTTCCAGAGGAGATTTAAGCCACCCCCTTTGTTGATTGGCTCCGCAGAGCAAGAACCTGCGGCTAAGGATGAAAGAGAGGATCGGAGATGAAGCTTCCAACAAGGGGAGATTGAAGCTTGATAACTCAAGCACCGTTATCGCTCCAACGATGGGAGATAAAATTTGCTCATGTATGAGCTTAGCTCCACCAGCGGGAGATTGAAGCCTCTAAAATCGAGGGAGAAAATCCGATGAGACTGGGCCAAGTTCCAGCGAAGAAGACGTTCAAACGGCTGGAGAGGGAGACCGAGTCGAGTAAGAAGCAACCCAATGTATGATGTATCAAGAGATCTTGACTAGCCACTCATATCATCGTGCCTCTCCAGTTGAGAACATGAATTGACAAAAGAAAGCGGAAGATGGACCAAGTAAATTGACATTACCAAGAAGAATCTGAAAAATCCCCCTGCTGTCAAGTTACACCAAAATGGATTTTGTCCTGTAGTATCAGTCTCGTACACGTTAATTCGCTCTTCTTTAGTTGAAAAAAATGCATGTAATTTATATTAAGAATTAAATCATGTAGTAAGGTGGACATATATTATCACCCTAGCCTTATTTCTAGATGATTTGCAGGCTGGTTCTGTAACTCTCGTAGCTTACCATCTAGCGATATTTGAACGGCAAAGTCCTATCATAGGTGATCTTGGCACCTCCCATGGTTCTGGTTCATGCAGTTCTTGCAGGTGATCAGCAACAACGAGCAATCGTATTCGCAATCTGTGATCAGATCATTACCTTCTTGAGGCCTCGAGATTCTCTCTCCGAGGAGCTAAGGGGATGTTGTCATAATCAATATGCTGGGAAACTATAGCTTGGATGGTTAGGAGTTGATCACCCGGAGCGACACTTCCTCTTCTCTTGTCTTCCTGTCAGGGCTCTCGAGGATAGCCCCTCCCCACTCTTCTTCTCCGGGCTTGTTCTGTGCTCAGCCGAGCACCCTGAGAATGTGGCGAGCAGATCCCTATTTTAGGGTGTCTGGGTGCATATGATCAGCCAATTGGCAGATTCTCGTCATTTGAATCGCCATATTGACAAAAATCACATTAGAACAGCTGCACGTAAAAATTTGCGGATGAGGCACTTGCATCCGCACATAAAATGTGACTGCAAATTCACCATTCTAGAAAGAAAGAACATTGCTCATCACACTAAAGCAGAAACTTCATCCATGATAACAAAAATCAAGACAAACCTTGAACTGCACATCTGGATCTGAATCCAGATCTCGCAAGATGTTAGGATTGCTCAGATTTGAGAAGGTGCAAAAAAAGTAGTAAAAGCATCAAATTATATATGCTATGAAACAAATCTAAATGAAACTCAATGGGCAAAAGAAAGCCATCCTAGCTTCATACGCTGCAGTGGGGATTGTTTCTCCGGGATGCCCAAGAACACAAGAAATAGGAAAGTCTTAACTCAGAGATTCACCTGTTCACCTGTTCTAAAAAAAATTCAGAGATTCATTTTCACTTCATAAATGATTAAAAGTATATGTAAATAAGAACCAAACGAGCTTTATCGAGGAGAGGAGGACATCATCAAAACCGGCTTCGCTGCATATTTGGGAAGGATAAATCAGGCGATTGGTACCTTTATCCGTCTTCAATGAAGTATATAGCAGCTTTTGGAGCCTGTAGTTGATGTCAAGTCACATGAAAGCTACCATTTTTGCATTCGTATGTAGAGCCTAGACAAGACCAAGATCCCTCCCGTAAAATGCCGATGGATGTCATTTCTCCTGAAAGGCTAAAGAAAGAACCACAAAAAGCTGGTATTTCGAAAGCAATTCATTGGAAAATTAACCACTGAAATTAGCTGCATGGGTATGCTACATTTGATGGGTCTCGTTCAGGCCATTCTTCCCAGTCAACATAGCGTAGGAGGAGGCTGCTTGAGCCCGTAGGTCGGTATACCTTTGTGGTATAACGACTAAACGCATAATAAATAGTCTAATGGCAAAAGGACATCACATCAGGCTAGGTCTCAGTTATGAAACCCACAGTGTCTAGAGATAGGTCTCGGTTAGAACGAAAACTGTCAAGAGTAGCTATTTCACCTTGACAGATGATGCTCCATCTGCAAATTTTTTCCCAAGCGCTTGTCCGTCCTTTCACGGCAGTGATAGATACATTAGCGCCTGTTCCTTATGGCCTTTTCACTCAGGACTTGTTGCTTCTCCTGCAAAATGCGAATGATTCAACTAATTTACTGCACCTACGTGTTAGAGAATCAACATTAAGCATATCGTTGATGTTCTAACAATATCTGGAGCATGTGGTTAATGTTCCAAAAGGTACGGATATCAATCCGATCCTTATTACCAGGAGGAGCATCAGTAGAAGCGGCTGCATCACCAGACGCTTGAAGAGATTCCGACAGATTCAAGTTGGTCAGACACCTTCTCGATCCCTTTTTTCATTAGCCTTTGAAAAATAAGACCCAGAGAAACAAGTCTAAGGTCTCCGTGACTAATGTGCTATAGAGCATAGCATGCTATATCACGTAGCACGTTCATGAGCAGAAATAACGTCGCGATTAAGCCTGGAAACCCACCCTGTTACTAATCACATCAACATGCCTCCCTTCCTTTTCAATTTTAATTATAATAAGCACCTGCATTTTGTCCAAGAGCCTAAGCTACTACAAGGATGTAAAGTTCGTGATTTTAGATTATGGCCTGCCACTCACCACATTTATCTTCTTCCATGTCTCTGCTCTCTTATTATCTTAATTAATTTATAAATTTCTTCAACTAACCTTCAGGAAAGAGACCAGAACAATCCCGTCCCAAGGAATCTCGCCCGGAACCCGTGATGCTTTTTATATGAAGATCTCTCTGACGATCACTTTGATGCGTTGTCTTCTGAGGATGATCGTATCGAACACTTCCCATTACTGCTCGGAGTTGGTGGAGCGGTCATTTTTAGTTTCCTTTGGCCTTTCTGATCCAGAAAAATAGCCAACAAGGTCACCAGGGTGGAGGGTTGAGAAGCGACCCGGTACTTTTCCATAGAGGGAAATGGAAATGGACATTTGACCGTTCTGATGTCCATTCATGCTCGAACTAGATTGAAGCGCAAGTGGTCTTCGAGTTTATGTCGGGAGTGTCTTTGTTGATTGAAATTTTCTTTTATCTCATTGTGTAAATCTCTATCAGAACTTGGTTTTGTTCTTGAAGCTCAGGTTGCAATTTACGATATATAATGAACATCCAATTGATATTAAGAAAAATGATCCACTGGGCCCATTGCAATCATGGCCTGCCTAGCTTGGTATGCACGATGTCGAACTTCCAGCACGCCATTCCCTGTTTGAATGAGCAACTTTCTCCGCTTCTCCGGGGAAGAGAGAAGATGCAGTCTATGATTCTGCAGATCACAGGGTCCTGAGAATCGTATACAACTGTAGACTTATTCGCCCCTCATATGTTGACCGAAGGCGTGCAATTCTTGAACATTCAGCGTGTGTTCTCCCTCTGCCCCGAGACTCGGTTTTTAATTGATCTGTAATTGAATGTTGCAGATTACATTTAAGGAACCTACTCTTTTCTCTTCCAAAAAGCAAAAGATCTCTCACAGGGAGATGTCACACAAGTAGTAAACATTCTCACAGGCCATAGCTAATAATGGCTTTACATAAAATATCAATCTTTAACGCATACAAGGAATAAGGAATCTCCTCCCCGCTACATTCTGCTTAGGCTTCCCCTGAATAATCGATCTTCATTCCACAATTGGCTTGGAAGTTGCAAGCTATCAAGAAGCATCCTCTGAATGAGAAGGGGAAGAATCGGAGGAAGGACTATCCGAAGCAAAAGTAGCAAGGCCTCCAGTTCCACCCTTTGTTCTAATGTCTTCAATAATTCTATAGATGACTCCCATCTTCGGGCGGTCCCTTGGGTCAGGGGCCAGGCACTGCAGGGCCACCTTCAGAACTGCTGTCATCTCTGCCTCGACCACCTCTTTCTCTCCTGACAGAAAGACCTCAAAATCGAACACTTCTCTTCCCAACCCCTTCCTCTCCGAGACTCGTCGGACCCAATTCACTAGGCTCGTTTCTCCTTCTCCAGTGGCTGTTTTTCCCGTCAAGATCTCCAGGAGGACAACCCCAAAGCTGTAGACATCGCAATGCTGGACATACTTATAATGAGAGATACTTCCATTAGAGTTGGCCTTCCGGTTAAGCTCTGGGGCCTGGTTGGGATCATTTGATAGTGAAGGCGGGAAGAGATGGGCGAGCCCCACATCTGAAACAAGGGCATTGCCCAATCGATCTATCAAGATGTTTGAGGTTGTGAGGTGGCCGTGGAAGAGCTTGGCCTTGCTGTGCTGGTGTAGAAAAGCGAGGCCTCTGGCAGAATCGGAAGCTAGCTTCATCCTCGTGGTCCAATCAACATGAGTTCTTCCTGGTCCTCGGTTGTCTGCAATGGTAGCCCCCAAGAGATTGTCAAAGTTTGCAGAAACAAGACCACAAAGTAATCAATGATTAGTCAAGCATGGTAAGTATGGATGATCTTAGTCTAAACCATAGCAGACGATTGGAATTCATTTCTAGGAACCCAGACAGAACATGTAATAGGGCTGTGTATAATACAGATGAAGATGAAGAAATCCTTTCTCCCAGTTCATCTTGTGTTCAAAGGTTAAAACTCAAGGAAGCACAGCCCATGGTAGTGGGATGCCATGATTCTAAACTCGAAGAAAAACTTGCACTAGCAATTTCGTTTTGTAGAAACAGAAAACTCAAACAAGTATTCCTAAACTGCCTGAAGAAACAAACCCACACAATCAGGTAATGAGAAAACCTCAGAGAAATCAAAGTGGACAGATACCGTGTAACAGAGAATACAGGCTGCCATTTGGAATATAATCATAGACAAGAAGTAGCTCTTCCATAGAGTGGTAGTATGCCCTTAGGCTCGCCAAATTCAGGTGCCTTAGCCCACCGATAAGCTTCAGCCACCCGTTGGCCTCTCTCCTCCACCTCGTCCCTCGGCACCGCTCTGGCCTCACCCTCTTCACTGCCAACAACGGTCCCCTGATGCTCTCACTGCCCTCCACAGCCACCTTATAGGTTGTTCCTATGCATCCCTTCCCCAGCAGCTCGGCGGACGCCTTCAGCAGGTCCTCTACGTGGACGAAACCCTTGCAACCTTCGAAAACCACCATCTCCTCATTGTGGTCCGCACTATTTGCGGTAATGCCAATAGGAGGATCCTTTCCGAAAATCCACCGGACAATTGAATGTCCTTGCTTGCGGGCCAACCCGTTGCTTTGGCGATTCTTGCAACAGCACCAGATGATGATCAGGATTACCCCAAGCCCGGCTGCTGCATCGACAGCTATAAAAGCGAGCAGCTTCTTGAGTGCCCCGGTGCCGTGCTTCTTGGGGGCAGAGATCGCTGTGGGCTCTTCTTCTGGTAAGGTTAATTTCTTGTGGTCTGTGCAGTTGTACGGCAATGGCTTCCCGCAAAGCTTTTTGTTCCCCACGTAAGCTGTTGCAGGAAAGCGGGACAGCCACTCTGGAATTTCGCCTGTGAGATGGTTACCCGAGACGTTGAAATCAGAGATGGAGGCGGACGGTGGAGCTGGGGCTAGAGTTCCAACGAACGAGTTAGCCTCGAGGCGTAGAGTCAGCAGATGGGGAAGCTGGGCTAAATCAGCGAGCGGAATCTTGCCGGAGAAGTCGTTGTGCGAAAGGTCGACGCGCCGAAGCCGCCGGAGATGGCTTATCCCCGGAGGGAAGTTTCCCGTGAACTCGTTGTGGGAGAGGTGCAGCTGCTTGAGGTTGGGCCACAACGAGAAATTAACGGGGAGGGCGGAGAAGCGGTTGAGCTTCAGGCTGAGGACTCGGAGCTCGGTGAGCCGGCCAAGCGGCTGGAGATCGCCGGCGAGGCCCAGGTCCTCAAGGACGACCCGGATGACCCGCTGAGTCGAAGGGTTGCAGTAGACACCGACCCACGATCCGTGGCAGGGGCTGGACGAGTTGTCCCAGCCGTAGAGCAGGCCATCCAGGGATGCGGCCGAGCCGGCTAGAGATGACTTGAAGGCCAAGAGGGCGGCAGAATCGGTTTTGTCCGAGAGAGCGGAGGAGAAGACGGGACAGAGAACGAGAAGGAGAGAGAGATAGAACCCGTTAAGGTTGCGGATCGTTGGCATTTCTTCTGTGCTCTGTTTCATGGTGGGAGCAGAGCAGGGAAGAACCAAAAAAGGCATAGCAAGGTTACTAGCGAGTGCCTGACTGTGCCAGCCCTTCGCAATCTATATTATAATTAATTAATATTCAAATATAGTAAAAAAATTTTAGGGGAAAAGGAAAGGGAGAAATTTTAGTGTTTTGCGTAATTTTTATTGAAAAATATTTAAAAAATTTTGAAAAATTTTTAGTATAGTAAACCACATCACACTATTTAACTTATTTAATTAGAAACCAATCATTCACCTTATATAATTTTCAAAATTAATCAAATTATATTGTGAATACGGTCAACTTCAGTCGAACTGATCCATTTTTAATTAAACTAGTAAATTTAATTTAAACATATAAAAAAAATTAAATAACTTAAAATAAAAAAAAATATTTCATTATAATATACTTATGGTATGCCTCTTCTTCTTTTATTTCTCATTTAACTATTAAATATTTCTTTAATTGGTATGAAAATTTTTATCATGACACAAATATATCAAATTAAGACATAATAAATAATTTTGACAAATAGTAAGATGTTTAAAATATTTATCATTAAATAATTTTTCTTCATTTTACTCATATTTAATTATATAATACTTCTTTTTTTAATTTACATGATACACTTATTTTATTTTATTAAATTTATATTTATATTTTTATATTAAATTTAAAATTAATATAATAAATATATTAATATTTTTTAAATAAATATTAAATATATAATCATGAAAGAGCGCCCTCACCGGTTTCCGAGGACTGATTTTAAAAACTAACGTAGTAGACAGCTTACGATGTGTCACGACGCGAGAATTTCGTACAACAAAAATTATGCGTTACGCGGAAGGCAAGGCAGAATCGATGAAATTAACTCTCGGGAAGGGAAATAGCGCGTGATGGGGGAGCTGACCCTCCTACGCGCCGCATTTATAATCCAACACCTGTACACGGCCGAGGGAATGAAAACTTTATGAACCCTAAAGGGCCGTTGCACAGCCATGAATTTCCAAATATGCCATTTCTTCCGAGTCGGTAGTAAATCATTAAACGATAAATCAGACGCCCCCTTTCCAATGAAGTTGTCCGAAAACGACGATCATAGCCTCAAACTCTAGTTGCGTGGATCACACTCGTGTTTCTTATTTAACTAATAAATAGTAGATCATATGTTTTTTTTTTGTTGGGTGGTGGTGGTGGTGGAGGTGTTTCGTGGTTTCAAGGGCAATGGCATTTATAATTCAATAAAATGGAAATTATCTCTTCTTTCGTAGAATAATTCTATAATTTTGTGCCTTCAAGGATGACGACGTGTTGCTGAAAATGGGCTTGGAAGCTTTGTGCCCACAAGTTGGTTTTGTGTGGCAGTGAGTGGGATACAGTTTGGATCGAAAGAGACGTTTTGGTAAGGAACAACGGCGACTGAAGGGCTGGAATTGGCTCATTCCGGGGGGTTAGGGTATAATGCGGAAAAGACACGATTCATGGCCGGGATACAGTTCAGTCCGACGAGACCTTGGTGACCCACACGTTTTAGCAGAATCTGATCCGTCCCACCTGATCGGGTTTCTGACAGAGGATTCGCTGTCGTAGGAGGCTAAAAACACTTCTACATGGGCCATGAGATGGGGTCTATCAAGTGTTGGCAGTTGGGAGCTAGCACATGTGTTTCTTTTAAGCTGATAGAATCCGCTATGGATGATCTCAAGCATAGGGGTGGCAATTCGAGCCGACCTGGCATGGGCTAAAAATATTAGTGGATTGGGCAGACACAACTTGATAACCCCTGGCTTAGGCATGACTCGAAATGCTTATCAGGTCGTTGGGCCAGTCCAATCGGCATGAATTCATCTGTTGATGAAATCTCTTATTTCCTATTAAATCCACATTAATCATTCACGTAAGACATCATCATCTCTAGTTGGAGAAAAGGATTGACGGCAGCAAGGAACAATGTCTGCTAGAGCCTAGAGGCAGTGTCGACTGAGACCACCGTTCCATCATCTGTTGAGTTGATCCAGGAATAATGTCTCCTGCTGGTGAAACTCCAATTGAATTTTCGATCACAGTATCCTGGGCTGCGCCCCTTGAGATTACCTCCTAGTCTACAAATGAGCCTAAGAAAGCAGCTCTTCATCAATTTACTATCACCTTCTAACCAAGCCGCCTGAACAAACGCAGCAAGTTAAACGAAAGGCCGTCAAGTTGAGCTTGAGACTTCGAGATGTATTACCATTCCATCAACACTCTATAGCGAACAGAAGTGGCACAAAACACCCATTTGTGACCTAATTTTTTCTTTTTCAGGGTTAACAATATTCAGTCGAACAGGCTCGTAATTGGTTTAGACCACTCATTATTCCATGCATAGTCATGTCCAACTCTGTATCTCCTTACTTTTTGATCCTTCTCATGTACAAGAGTATCAGGCAAGGATCCAAACAAATCCAAATTTACGGAAGACAGTATCATAGAACCTGTTCTTTTGTGGGACTGGTGACACCACTCCTGTCGTTTTCTTTTCTTCTTTTATGGGTGGGTGGGGCAGCAGACGTCTGCACTGTGATAATGCATCAGATGACCATGGCCCGAGCCTCGAGTGAGTATGTTTTGGTGGAAACTGGAAATAGGGGCAACACGAATGGAATGACAGCCCAAGGGATCAGCTAAAATTTGTACGCAATTGCAAATTGTTGGATGTTCTGCTACCAGCCCGTTAGACCTTAACAAACCAAATGGCCAAACGATAATGGTGCAAGACCATTGAGAGCTGATGCATTGGCACATACCTATGATTGTTGATGTGGAGTTAATAGAGAGCGAAGCCCTTGTTGCATAGCTAGCGGAAAGTTGACCACAGGCCAAAACCATACGCTTTTTTTAATTAACATATTTAATCAACACAATCTTATCTATTAATATTTCAGTTTCCTAATATATAGATATAATATCTCTAATAGTATATAGAGGTAATTAGCTCACATATTAATAAGAGTACTAGGATCTGACACCCAACAAGAACTGGACATTACTATGTGAAATCAACATATGCACTCGTATGTCAAGAGACCATAGACCAAAATTATAGAGACTAGAAGTGGATTTTGGAGATCACAAGCAAGCACACCCAAGATTCCAAAGTTTCATTTGCTAATGCTGCTAGGATAGCATACCATCAATGTCCTTCCTTAATCGAAGAGGAATGAATGTTGCCCAACTTGCACCATATGCAATAGGGGAAGGGACGACACTCTGCACATTGTGAGAGAGTGTCCTCAAGCAATTTCCTTGTGCAGAAAGTTGGGCATCCCAACATCAATGAAAGCCTCGTTTCTCCTTAAGATCTTCGATTGGACTAAAGTGAACGCATGTGCTTATGAAGCTCATAGGATCAATATTAGTTGGGCAATAATATCGCAGGCTTTAAAACGGTAATGGAAAGTAAGAAATAAATGGGCCTTCGAGGAAGAACACACACAAGAGGATTTGGTGCAAAAATGCCTCAATTGAGCTGTAGAATACCAAACTCTATTGCGACCAATCCGAGGGCCTTTCAAACAATTACTGTTGATCTATGAGAGACTATTAGAGGACGGATGGATAAGTTCGAATACAGATGGATTGGCATTGGGCAATCCAAGTAAAACAGGAGCAGGTGAAATCCTTTGGGATTTTAATGGCACCTAGATAAAGGGGTTTGCTAGGAATCTAGGCCATTCAAATAGTCTATTGCTGAGTTATATGCATCGGAGATGGTCTCATGTTAGCAAAAACAGTGGGAATCAATTCCATCAATATAGAAATAGATGCGAAATTAGTGCTAGAGCTAATATGGGAATCGTCAGAAGATAATTTGAAATTGAAGCCAATTATTTGTGATTGTAGGATCCTATTATGCTAGGGATTCGGCTGGAGCAAGAGGGGGCATATCTACTACCATGAGGGAGGGAAATAAGATTGCAGACGCAGTAGCTTGGAAGGGTCGAGAAGGAAATTTTGGCATCATGTATCTTGACACTCCTCTTATAGGAGTTCGAGACATATTATATGTTGATATTATCGGATGTATTATGGCTAGGAAATTTACGTTACGTGACCATAATGCAGCCTAATCGAGTGGGTTTGACGCAGGCCGAAACTTTGGGCTATTTATATTAACGCATATCATCCATTTCTATCCAAAAAGAAGGGAACATGCCCTTGGGTGGATCTCTTAGAATGAAATGGATGAGCTTCAAGAGAATGATTCAAAGTTGCTTTTGGGTCAACTTTGGTAGTCACTGGACTCACTATAGCAATCCATCTGAATGCTACAAGCAACTCTGGTTACATTAGCCCACTTTTGTGTAGCCGGCATCAAGTGAGGTCTACGAACCAATAAAATACTTTTTGGCACATTACTAATTCCCCTGGTGTTGTAGATCTACTTGCTGTGGAACATCGATCCTTTTGATATCGTGAAAAGCAATAGAACTAGAACACTTCAAGAACTGGGATTAGTTCAAGGAGAAGACCCCTCCGAAAAAGGAAAAGGGGGGGCAATAATGTGACGTTTGGTGGTATGATGAAATGGGAAGAAATCGAATGGAATGAATTTCTATACTTGCTCACTGTATAATTTTATGTGATTATATTACTGATAATCAATATGTTGATAACATTAGGAAGTATTTTATACCTAAGATAATTCCATTGCTTTTATTAAATTTATATCAAATTCAGTACATGAGATATTCAATATTATCATAAAAATATGCTAATCACTCTTAACACATCATTGTACTTTACTTTTATCAATTTCATCACATTCCATTCCACCCCATTCATCCCTACTTAGCCTAAAAGAAATAGAGTTAGAGGTCAAAATTGAATCAACTATTTTTGAGAAATGAAAAATCCATGGTTACAATCGACTAGGGGTATACAAACACCAGGTTTTTCCACTTATTTATTACCATCATAACATCAAATGCCATGAAAACTGGAGATGAGGAATGTATAATGATCATATTAAAGTAAGCGAATGCTAAACTTCGAAGCAGCTCCAATCCAACCACACTTGACAACCTAGAAGGACTGATCTCTGCAACTAATATTTGAACAAGAAAACCTCGAAAACTAAGTTCATATACCCGGTTTGTCAACTGAGACTTGATTCTAGTCAATGCCTGAATCCAAATCGAATTGGCCAAACATGTGAATGACCTCATATTCTCGTGTCATTTATGAATTAGTTTTTTTGCAAAACATATCCTTCTGAAAAAAATTGTAAATATGTGTATATTATTCAAATAAAGATCCCTGTCTCAGTTGAAAGTTCATCGACTGAAACAACTGGGACCACAAACAGAGGAAAGGGACTCGTCGGACAAACTTTGGAGAGGGAAAACAAGGACAAAAATGAAAACAGCAAACACAGAAAACATGAGAACCACTCGCCCAACAAATATGCTGTAGCCTAATAAATTCTCATTCCACCCCTGTTTGATTAGAGGTAGAAAACTCCATTCACAAGTGAACAAGGGCAAGCACATAATTTAATAAAGGAAGACTGCGACTAGACAATTTTGGGCTATATTTGCTCAGCAGAGCAGATATAGAGTGAAAGCCCGAATCCACTAACCAAGAGGACTATTCACACACCAGACCTCCATCCTTAAGAAGCAGCCTCTTTCTTCGACCCTTCCCATTACATGATCCTCAAGGATCAACCAAAAAAAAAAGATATCGGGATTCAGAGCCAGAAGTGAGTATACCACGGAAACCAGCCAAACTACCTATGCATATCACCTACTCTCTGTTCAATGAAACACAATTTTGCTAGGGAAAAACCTGTCTTTCCCATGTGCAATACATGGCCAGAACATATAATGTACCGCCAACCCCAACTTTAAGAAAGGGCCAAACCACCCATACCTCATGAAAAGGAAACAGCTTTTACCTACAAGCCATTACCCTTTTACCACCACCACTAGCAACTGCACAAAGAAATTACTCAAGGCAGGATAAAATGGGTATACTCTACAGCATCAACTCAGAATCCAAATGGCATATACTTCAATAGAATTTTCAAGGTATGGTCATAACACAACGCAGGGACTGTGGCACATCCGAATGTTAACAGGTCAAAGTGTAAGTTCGTTCCACGATAGAATGTGAAAGAAAATCAAGTTACCGACCCCACCGCTGTCTGCAAAGTTATAAATATATAGAACATCAACTTTTTGTAGCAGTGATAAAACTGTAGAAAACAGCCACAGATTTCACACAACAAACCAAAAATGAGAAAACATTATTTTTCCTGTGTTGTTACCAACTACTCCCTTTATCAACCATGTCCTCTTCATAACTTACAATGCAATCAAGGCTCAGCAGCATGTGGGATCAACGGTACCAAATCAGAATCAAGAAGACCATAATCATTCACTTGAATAAAATTCAACCATAAAGAAAACCAAGTTCTTCGATCCAACCATCCAAAAGAAGAAGAAGAAACACTAAAGCCTAAAAGTTTTGAAGCATCAACACTGAAATTACACAAATGCTAAGGAATCCATTCATCCACAGAACAAAAGGAAACAACTCTGTCCTCCTCACCTATTGCTTCCTTTATTTACCATGTCCTTGTACCTCGTGATGGACTCCAGCCTCTGTAGCTTCAGCTGCTGCTTGAACCTGTTGATGAAATCATCCGCCTTTGCATCGACCTCCCCTTCCTCCTCTTCCTCATCATCACTGACCTTCGCCTTATATTCCCTCGTGCTGGCAGGTCGAAACCTCTCGACAATGTCATCCTCCTCAAAGTGCGCAAATGCAGACTTTGCACTAGTAGACTTCTTTATCTTCTTGGCTAGCTTTGTGGGCACCTCCCCTGATGCTGGCTTCGTGTCGGATTTGGTCCTCCCAGCCTGCAATAAGAGGAAAGGACACAAGGGAAAGAAAGAAAAATGTAAAGGGGTTAAGATTACGTTCAGAAACAGATGAGAACTCATTTCTGGTTTGGAAATTTCTTCAATTTTCTCGTGTTTTCCTTGAGTTGAGTAAAGTTCAAAGGAGAAAAATGTATGCGTCCCATGAGAGATTGGATAAATTTCCAATTTTCGAAACAGCGAACTCATCTCTCATATTAGGGACAGGGAAAGGGCAGACAACAGAACATGCGAAGACAGTTACCTGATTGCCCTTCAACTGACTGTAAACCTCATCCAGACAGCTCTGCTCTTCAGGCCGGTCTTGCCCTTCAAGCTCTTCCAGTTCTTTTTCCTCTTCTCTGCCGTCTTCTGCACCAAATTCTTCTTCCCGAGCCCCTTCTTCCTCAAGGGCTTCCGAAAAGCTTAAACGAGTCCCCCCGTCGAGGGGCTTTTGAAGGCGGTGGTCGCTGTCAGTGTTAGGAGGAGAAGGAGCAGCGGTCTCGGGGGACGAATTGTTGGTGTATAGGGTAAAGGACTTGAGCCGCTGCAACACACTGGAAGGAGATCTAGCAAAGGGAGACTTGGGCTTCTCGTCACCATTCTCGTGCTCCTTTTCTTGCAGGGGAGTGGAGCTGTAGCCGTAGTCGATGTGAGGGGTCACCGTAGGAGGAGATCTGAGGGAGTAGCAGCTGATGGACTTGAGCCTCTGCAAGACTGATGGAGATCTCTGCAGATTTCGGGGGATTTCTTGCTCCTGTTCTGGATTCTCCTGTTCATGGTGATTGGGCTTGCTGAGGCTCGAGGAGAGGGCAATGGTGGCGATCATGAGGTTGAGGAAGACAAAGAGGACGGTGGGCGTGAACCAGCTGTTCACAGTCGTCCATATTGAAGGTACTGAGCTCACCGACTCTTCAAGCATGGCTTCTCCGTTTCGGTCTTCAGAGTGAGGGTCAGTGACAAGCGCAGTGATGAAGAACTGAAGCCTTCGATCTTTTCTTTCGGATCAATATCCCTATTTCGTATCAGAGCGTGCCCACTGATACCGCATTTACTTGCATTTACTCAAGTATATTGATTATATATATTTTTTCAAATTTTATGTGGTTAAAGATAATTTCAAATATTTTAAACGTATTATATATATTTTTATAAATCAAAGATACTCATAAGTTATTAATTACAACTGATTTAACTTAATTGACCAACTAAAAAAATTATTTTAATATAAAATTTTCTATTTATAAAATTTAAATTCAAAATTTTTAGAAAAAATGGTATGGATTAGGTAGTTTTTACATTAATATCCGGGCCCAACTTTTTTTTATTCAATTTTTTCATACTAAAAACCCGTAAGAAGAACTATTTGAGATCATAAGAAACTACATCAAATGCGATAATTTTTAGGTGGTGTTTGATGAACTCGAATTTTAATAAAAATATCATTAAAATATTTTTTATTTAGAATGAATTACATACGTGGTAAAATAATTAAAAATAATTTTTTAAAGTTTATATTAAAAGATTAATTAAGATAAAAATTAGGTATATAATTATAGAGTGAAACTATTAAAAGTGAATGTAAATTTACGCGAAATCTTGATTAAGTAGAAGTGATGCAAATTAACCTATGTTAGTTTGAACATATTCTATATAATAGATTATATCATTTAATTGCAAAATAATTATTATCCCAATGTATCTATTTAAATTTATAGTATGATTGACAAATTTCAATGTAAAAAAAAATGTGAAATTCATATCTTGCATCTGACTTCACTGATATTTCACTTATACCAATCAAATTTTACAAACACTTTACATTTCTTCAAATATCATCTTTTTTTTATAAATATTTTCTCAAAAAGTATCATATTTCGATCAATGACTCAGAAAAATTTACTATGGTTAGAACTTTTTTCTGCAATGCCTTTTCTCCTTGATTTAGAAATACTCAAACCAAATGTACTTCCATGAAATTGGAGAAATATTTTATATGATAGTTATATCATATCAGTAAAATATTATTTTCTTTTTTATCTATAATTTTAAAATTAGACTGGACCGACCGATTCAACCTTCAATCAAGAACCGGCCATTCATCCGATCCAGTTCCTATAAAAAAATTCAATTGCACTTTTAATGAGGTCAACTCCAGTTGAATCAGCCGATTTCAGATCCGATCGATGAATCCAATTGAACATGTGAAAAAACCGACCGACTTAAAATTAAAAAAATAAAAACATATTATAATATACATATTTTATTTTACTAAATTTAAATTTAAATTTTATATTAAATTTTTATTATAAATCATATTCAAATTATGATATTATTAAATCTATTAGTAATATAATTTATTAAATATACGGTTCAACCCATTAAACCTCTGGTCCAACTCATAAACCCATGCCTACATCGGTTCTCGGTCCAGTCCGGTTTTAAAAACTATGTTTTAATTCAATAGTTACTTTTTTTTTAGAATTCAATAATTTTTTAGAGGTTCATTTAATATTTTGTTTTTTAATAATTAAAAAATTAGTATTTATTAATTTTTGTTAGATAATTATCAGATATAATCGCTTAATAATACACGTTCTCATGAAATTAAGGTAGGATTCCGATTCAATCAATCAGTATATATTACATCGGGAGCCTGTATTTACTCAATATATTAAGGGAAATCAGTTATACGATGCGTTCAAAAACACATTGTAGGACTTAATCACCCGAAAGATATCATTACACTTTAGAGGCCAATCCTGAATCATAACAGGACATAATAAAAATCTACCTACATGTAACTAAAGTAAATAAAATTCTAACATGATAACTACATGAAACTAATAAAATTAAATTATAATTATAAAAATATAACAAACTCGACTAAAGAAGTTAGTAATAATTAAAATTGATTCGAAGGGAAATAAATGGATTTTAATAGAATATGTGGAGCTGATGTGAAGTACAAGTTTTGCACTCTGGTTTATTGTAATTGTTAGAGTCCAAAATAAAATAATATATGGATCTATTAAATTTTAAATTAATTATGATTTATTGAATTTTGGAGGAGGGGGAAAGGAGTGAATGTGTCTGATTTTGGGATTGATTTTTAGTTTGATCTATTTAATTTCTTCTGTATTTTCGACCATGGAGATTAGCAGCACCAGGGGAAGTCTGTCTGGTGCCATTCTCCTTAAAGATATTATTTTGAACACGCTTCAAATTGGCGGACGAGTAACGACACCAAAAGAACTGGTCTCGTACCTTCTCAGGCCGCCTAACGACATCTGCAATGAACAGGGAAGACTTCTTGCTCTATTCCTCTATTGATCTGCTAAAAGAATTATGGCATCTCGGAACACAGATCTTGTATGCAGGAAAAGATGCCGGCTATGACGGGTCTTTGGCTGCAGTTTGAAATAAGTTCCAGGATTTTAAGCGGCAAGCAGGAAGCTTCCGGTGGCCGGGAGAGCCAAAAGGTAAAGAAGAAACCAGTGGGCGTGATCATGTTGCTGGTGCACATAATCCTGGTCAGAGGAGGGGAACGGCTATCATACGGACAGATGCTGCAAGGAGAAATCGAGAAGCAACGTACACTGGCATGAGTTGCCCTGCAGAATGGGGAAGACAGTCAAGACGTGGGGGTACAAAGGACAAGAGCGGGAAGCCCACTCCAGGCCGAGACCCAAGCAATCCTCTTTGGAATGAGAATCGCCGAGGAAGAGAATTGATCCTATTTGAGTTCAATATATCAATGGTGTTATACCAAAAATGAACTATAAGTTTGCCAAAATGATTTTGTTTTATACTCTGAATAAACATCCTAATTACTCATCCTAAGCAGCAGTCACCAAGTTTCTAATCCTAACCTTTTTGTTGAACTGCATCAATCCCAGTGAAAACCGAAAGGGAGGATCCTCAGGCCCTATCCCACAAGTCTCTCAGTTTTCTCGTCTGTATATTTGAAGCAAATTTGCTCATTAGAGCAAAACAGAAAGATTTCTTGAGTCGTACCTGGGCACTTGCATATCTCTAGAGTCACAAAGATACACCAGACAAAGCATCACCCTTGGATATGAATTTGTTTAGGTCAAGTTTGATAGGGTTTTTAGGGTTCTTCCCTTAGATCCGGTCAAATCCGAGTAGATTCGACGAGATCTAGGCAAGATCCGACCATTTTGATGACTATTTTCTAGTATAGGTGAAGCGAGCGGAGCTCCACTTCAGGATTACGCAAGCCGAGCTGCTCAGGCTTGTGAGTGCATGATACCTAAGCTTCGAAGTGTAGGCGACATGGATCCAAGACATGGCTTCTATATGGAATTGAGATAATTCATGTTAAATAATACTATCCGACTACCTTCGTCTAGTGGATATTTACTTTGCACCGTCTAATTGAGATAAACCTTTAACCGATAATATCTTACTACATAATTTTGACGTACGTATTTTTTCTCTCATTTCCCGCTTTCTTTCAGTACCATTGCTATACAAATCGTTACATCCTACAGTCGCGACAAATTGGTATTAGAAGGCCAACCATGAAGATAACAATGGCAAGTTTTATGGCAGAAAAGTTTCACTATCAATCAGTTTAGAATGAGTTTGTTGATTTTGTGCTCTAAGAAGAAAGTATTTATACAACGGTTATGTTATATAATATGTTGATATTATATAATTATTTAATAAAAACTCGATAAGTATTAAGTTTTAATTATTAAAAAAATAAAAATATTAAATAAATCCTAAAATAATTATTTAGTAAACCTTAAGAAAAAAATAATTATTAGATAAAAAAAGAAAATAATATTGTATTAAGAAGTATAACTGTTATATAAAATACCTTATTACTCTAAAGACACTAGATAAGCAATTATAGCATTTTATATTTTTAAAATTTTCATTAATTAAAAAATAATTATAATTATGATACTAAAAGTGTCATTTTACTTCAATTTAAAATTAAAAAAAAACTCTATATAAAGGAGAAAAGGGCAGTTTTACTTTTGCAGCCCACCCCCCACCCCCCCCCCCCCCGCCCAATAACCGTTCCTGCTTTTACCACTTTCATCTCAAATATTTATTTTATGCTATTCATGTCCTCAGCCTTTCCCTTTTTTTTTACCACTTTGGTCTGAGCATCAATTTTTCCGTCAATGAATGCTGATGTGGAACTTGAAGTCAATAATATAAAGCCACGTGTACTTTTGTTCATTACTATGAAACTGGACCGGATCACATCAAGTCTGGTAAAAAAAAAGTATTTATTTCATATGATAGCAGATCATTATAAAAGTAAAATCATAAACATAATCAATTACACCTTTGTTCTCCATTGTCCTTTTTCTCACCTTCCTTTGCAGGCAACCACACTCCTCTTCCTTCATTCTCCCTCAAAGTTAACTCCAAACACTGCGATAACTAGATGACAATCTTTCCATGATTGTGTTTTCCATCCATCTTTAGGTATTAAATAAAGGTAACCAAACGAAATTTCTATCTAGCATTACGTCAAACACCTTATGGGCAATAAGGGTCGTATAGTTTTGTTTGCTGTTTTTGAGAGCTTTCGATTCTATGCTTAGAAAGATACAAATAATTATCATGAATTTAAATTTAATTTTATCTAAAAAATAATTATATGATCTACATCCCAACAAGGGAATGCACACCTAACAAGTTAATTGGGATTATAATCTAAAGGGGCGTTAGAAAGCAATCGGTTGAATAGTGGATTTATTGGAAGTTGTTTTGTATACTTTGTTTGTGGATTGAGTTCCCTTGGGCAAACTCTAATACTAAGTAATAGTAACAAATTAGAATAAATAAATAAATAAAGATGTAATCATAGGTTTTTCTAGTTTTTAATTTCATTATTTCATTATATGAAAGTATTCAATTTAGAAGAGATAGAGCAATCAACACAAGGGCAGTTTTTCTAGTTTGTGGTAGTTTTTCTTAGTTTTATCTTTTGCTTTCACAAGGGCAGCCAAATAAAGTAACCATATGAGGTGCAATTTTTCTCTGTTGTAGCATATTCTTCAACATAATTTGTCTATTGCCACAACATTTTCTCATTTGTAGATATCGTTACACAGCCATACGAGGAGTAAGGTAAGGCAAGGGCTGTTGAATCACCAATAGCAATAAACTCAACTCCAAAAGCACTTGTCAAGAAGGGACAGAAAGAATGTTAATGTCAAGAGCTGTTCGAGCATATGTTAGTGTCACCTTGATTGATGAGGATTCTTGCTATCCTAACTATTTTAAGCGAAAGAATGGTGTAGATCAATCTTTTTAGGCTGATACTCTCTTACGTACTTCAGGAAGCCATACACAACCCAAAATAAATTCCCTTGGGAAATGAAGACAAATGTCATAGATACACTTTTGAGCCATTTTGATTATTGGGAATTTGGAAGTGTATTATATGGATGAGTAAAAATGATAAGAATGAAGCTTATTGTTTGAGCCATGCAGGTCAAGGGTTCGATTTGCATGGCATTACTGTAAACAAACTTTTGTTCCCGTTTTGTTTATTGGGTAATGAAGAAGAAGCTTATATGGCTTGTTGAATAACAAAATGGTCCACTCTAATCGACATCTTCTCCACTTTTATCCACACCTTTTAATACAAGTATACTATCCTTATTGCCCAGAAGGTGCTCGATGTAATGCTAAACAAAAATTTCTTTTGGTTATCTCTAATACCTAAAGATGAATGGAATATAGAACGCCCAATATCTAGGATAAGAAATTGCAAGCCCTAGAATCATTACCTTCGTGTTGGAACTCAAAAATTGCATGCTCCAATTGCTCCGACTACCACCTCAAGCTCCGATTTTCCCAATCCTTGATCATAGAAGATTGTTATCTAGTTGTTATTATAGTTGCTGGAGATGACGTTGAAGGAGAATGAAAGAAGAGGAACATGGTTGTTTGTAGAGGAAGAGGAGAAACGCACGATAAAACATAAATATGTAATCGTTCACGTTGATTATCATACATTTTTAATGAATATTTTCATATTATATAAATATATTTTTTGGTCAGATTTTATACGAATCAGTTTGGTTTTTTTAGTAATGAACCGAAGTACACGTGGCTTTGTGTTATTAGCAGCTTCAAGGTCCACATGAGAATCCGTTAACGGCAAAATTGACACTCGAACCAAAGTGGTAAAAAGTGGAAAGATAGAGGACATGAATGGTAACAAATAAAGGTTTACGATAAAAGTGACAAAATTAATAAAGTTGCGACCACACTGCCATTTTCCCTTACATAAATGATAAGAAAATCTAATTATAGAAAAACATGTTAACATTATCTTTCTGAATTTTAAAAAATGAAAACAGCATAAATTCTAAAACCTAATATTATAAAAAAAATTTCAAAATTTAAAAATCCTAAAAAAACCCAAATAAATTTTGAATTTAAAATTTATAAAAATCCTAAATTTTGAAAAATTAAACCGTAACAAATTTAAAACCTAAAGGCGGTATAAAATCCTAAAAAAATCAACCGCAAAAATATAAGAATTAATTATTAATTATTTTAGCAATTCTATAATTGAAGGTTTTGAAAGGTCTAAATTTCCTTTTTCAATGAATTAATAATGATCATTTTTGTATTTGGTTTACAAACATAATTAAATGATAAATTGTTTCAAAAAATTGAGATTATTACATTTAATAATCATTTTATTATATATGAAAATAAGTCATTATTTATCATGTGCCATAAGAGTATAGAATAGGAAAATTGTTTTAGAATTAGCAATAGTGGTGATAATTGTTTACCAAAAATCAATGGTTCAGGATAATTACTTGCGCAGCCAATACTTACATCGCTTTTTCATGCTGTACGTTGAGATAATAATAATAATAATAATACTATGAAAAATATTTTTTTTTGTCTAACCTATCTAGTATCAAGAGACTCGTTGGGTCCTAACTCATACAGATTTAAACCGGGTTAGTTTATTTAAAAAATAAAATTCTTTCAACATAAATTTTCTCCAATTACAAGATTCAAAATTGATATCTTACTTTAAAAAAGAGATATTGAATCACATCAACCAATTTATATTTTTATAATCATACACAAAGTAAAGCAGAATTTTCCGTACTAAATTTGAATGTGACTAACATGTAAATTTTATAGGAAATAATAACTCAAAAAATTTATGAGAGTTGGAAATTTTGGTTCGATAATTTTAGCGTAGGAAATTTGCAAAGGACAATAGTATAAGAGAATCATGGGCAGTGTGAAAAAAAAACAACATTAATATAAAATTGAAATAAAATATAATGCTTATGGTAGAGCTGATAAAATTTGACATGACCTCAAAATATAATATGAAAGAATTGTGCATGGAGTCTTTAGGCCGCCCAAGTTATCGGGTTATGCCAATACTGCATGAAAATAATAATACTAACCTAAACAGACTAAAATAATTTTTACAAATAAAATGAAAATTATGAGGAAGTTTTAAAATTTGATTACCACCCATCAGTGAGTGGGACCCGAGTTCATATTTTTCCCCCACAAATAATTGAAATGAACTTTTTTTTCCATTTTTCAATTTTAGTTTTTGAACGGTCCTGCAAGGGATCTACTATAGTGCTGGCAATTCGGGCAACGGGCCGTGCCGGGACATCCTATAAGGCAATGGCCCCAAAAGTCCTCAAATGAAAATCGTAATGTAATTCCAATTTAATACCTTTTTTTTCAATTAAATCTACATTAGTTGTGGCATAATCCAATAGAAGAGGGTTTTCTAAAAATTTATCGGGTTATCATATCAAGGGGGCACAAAAAACAGTGATTGAAGCTGGCTGATAGCTCGATAACCCTTGACCCAGGCACCATCTTATCAGGTCATGGTCGGGCCGGACTATTGGCCCGTGTCAAAAATTGCCACCTTTAGTCTAGAGGAGGTTTTACCTAGAGCAACTTGATAAGGAAATTATTACTACTAAGGTCAAGAATGACTTCTGGTGTTATCTGGCTTCATCCTAGCCCCCAGACGGAGTCGGACAGTTGACACTTTGGTCGATCGTTCGATCACTTGGAATTACATCTGCAACTTCGAACTCGCCTCACAGACAGGAAAACAAGTAAGCATGACATAATTATGACTCAATATGTCGGAATCGCCTACCTTCTCTTTGTACTTCCAGTACATTTTCTTTCCCTATCGGGAGAGTCAACTTAACTCGAATCTCGAAAGGATAATTCTTGAGTTTTAAACATAGTTTTTAAAACTGGATTAGACTGAAAACTGATCAATGCATAGGTTTATGAGTTCATGGATCGGACCAAATGTTCAATGAATCAAACCGTAGATTTAATAAATAATATTAATAATATAATATTATAAACAAATTGACATAATACGATAACTTGATAATTATTTATAATAAAAATTCATAATATGAATATTATATTAACCCCAAGTTCAATACAAAATATAAATATAAATATAATAAAATAAAATAGGTATGTTATAATATATTTTTATTTTCTAAAAAAAATTAAATCGATCGATTTTTTTACTGGTTCAATTGGGTTTGCTGGCCGGACCGGAAACCAACTGATTCAATTGGAGTTGACCTCATTTTAATTGCAAATGGTTAAATCTAGAAACCGGACTAGGTAAGTGGCTAGTTCCCAGTCGAACCAACCGGCCCGGTCCGGTTTTTTAAACTATGGTCTCAACCCTCTGTCCTGGCTTTCTTGTCTTCCCGTGCAGGTTAGGTGATTCGCGGGTGATACGCACTAGGACTCCGCTCTCGATATCAGGTCACATAAATAAAAAGATTTTCTTTTATATGTTGTGATTTTGAAAAATATTTAGTCTATCAATCAATGAATTATATACTCAATTAATATCATAAAATTCTTTATGCACACTATTCTTTAATTCTTATATCTTATTTAGATACGTAAATCTTATATATAATTAGAAAAAAAAATTATTTCTTTCAATGATTTTTTGGGAGAAGTGGTTGTCGAATCTTATGTAAGATTGACACTGCCACGGTTACTTGTCTCTCCCGCGAATGTCACCATTTTTAGGTCATTGTTAGGTCACAAGACCACATGGGCTCCTCTCAACGTGTTAGAGACGAGTCGTGTAAGACAAGAAATGATTTTTTTTTTCATTTTATATATTTTTCCAAGTTCCATTTTTTTTCCCATGAAACTTAACGTGTCAACAAATAATTATTATTTTTCTCTATAACTTTCAGTGGATATTTTGTTTTATTTTTCTCGTAGATGGGTCACTTGCTAAGTAATATTTACAACATTTTTTTTATCAGTTGGATAAGGTGTGGTCCTCATGTTGTCCGAAAATGTACGTCCTTTGGCTCGCGTGACACTTCCTCGCCGTGTCTTTTATGAACACGTGCAAATATTAAACAACTTATTTTACTACATCAGCATCTCATTTTCGTGCCAAGTTGAAAGACAGCATTGGACAAGAAAAAAAATTCAACTAGAAGAGAAAAATAATTAATAAAACGATTCTTATATGACATTAACATGACTACTAGATTCATCTTACACCCACAAGTTCAATAAATTCTAATTAATTCAAATTTAAATGAGATCTACGTATTAAAATATAGATATCTGAAATACAAATTCTATTCATTAATAATACCGAACTCAAAATCCTAATTAAATGAACACAAGTTCATTTTTATTAGAGGTATACTATGGTTTAGGAAATTAAGTTGGATCTTGTTTGTTGGCTAAGATAGTGACTATTTTATAAAATTTTATTAGGGTAAATATATTAATTATGTACATTTTTTTTATTTTTTCAAGTTTAACAAGAGTTTTTGTACATGTTTTGTTTATAGAGTTTAGGATGACTTCCATTTTTTTTTGTTAAGTTGTCCTGTGTAACATTATATCACATAGTGCTAGCAAGTTACTAATAATCACGTCAATAAAATTAACATGTCATATATAATGATTTGATAGAAACATGGCAGTCGTGCTAAAATTAATAAATAATCTATATTTGGTATCCAATCAAGTTACGTAAAAAGTTTATCCTAAATATAATAAATTACTTAAAATTTATATTTAATTACAATACTAATCCATTTTATTACTAGTCATTTCTTGCTTACTCATGCTAAATTTGTCTGGTATAAATATTCTTAATATCTAAATTAGTTGCGTCATTTATGAATACACTTGTAAACGGAAGTCCTCGAATTTTTCATATTTTAATAAATTTCATCATTTGCACCAATGACCTATAGTTTTTATTTTTATTTTTATTTTTTCTCCACCATTTATTTTAGATTTCCTTAGGTCAGCATTCATTTTAAAATTGTGCAAAATTGTGCGCCGTGTTCTTGTACTGAGTAAAGGGCAAAAAAAAAAGGACTGAGAGCTTATACGTGAATTTGTGAAAAATACTCCCTTTTTTATATATTGTCGAGAAATCAAATACCCTGCCGGTTAAAATATCAAATTGTAAAGCTGGATTATTATTATTTTTAATATAAATCATTCGAGACAAAAAAAATTATTAAAAATTGATTAATCCAGATCGGTCTATAAAGAAGATAAATTCCTTTTAACATAAATTTTTCTTATTTATAAGAGTTGAATTACAAATCTCACTAAAAAGGGATATATAAGGTAATATAAAAAAACTTATATGATGAAGTAGGATTATTATATATTGTTTATGGAATATTCCACGGGCACTATATTTTATTTCTATCTCCCCCCCCTCTCTCTCTCTCTCTCTCTCTCTCTCTCTCTCTCTCTCTATAGTTTTTCCTGACTTTTGGCTAATTACCCACAAAGGTCCAAATCTGTTCAAAATATTTATTACACTTAGGCCTCGTCAGATTGATAATGAATTGCGGTTACTTCTTGAAAATAAACTTTTTAAAAAAAACCCTGACGTGCATCGGATGTAGTAGCTGGCACGATTTTTCCAAGAACTTTCTTGAGTCTTAATATATTATGCGTATATGTATATATAAGAAAGAAATGCAAATTAAAAAGGCAAAATATCAAATACCATCCAATGTTTATTTTATTAAATAAAAAGGAATGCAATAGTAGTAACAATAACCTGATCGTCATCAATTTACACGATATTAGCAGCCTATATTCAACGGTGAATACATCAGACTGACCAAATAAAAAACACTTAGCACTGACCCATCAGCACAACACCACCAATCGTCCAGTGCACTCCAAGAGGCAAGTGTCCTCCAGAATGCAACATAAAGAACAGGCAATCAGCAAATGCTTTTGAAACGGATGAAACCATAGTTTTAAAAATTGAACCATACCAATCGGTTCGACCGGTTTAACTAGAAACTGGTCACTTATTCGGTTCGATTCCTATAAAAGACCCAATTACACCATTAATGAGGTCAACTCCAGTTGAACCGGCCAGTTTCCGGTCCAACTAGTGAACCCAATTAAATCGATAAAAAATCGACCGACTTAAAATTAAAAAAATAAAAACCTATTATAATGTACCTATTTTATTTTGCTAGACTTATATTTATTTTTTATGTTAAATTTTTGTTTAATATAATTGTTATATTAATAATTTTTATTATAAATTATATTAAATTATGATATTATGTAAATTTATTAGTAATATTATATTGTTAACATTATTTATTAAATACACGGTTTAAGGCATTGAACCCCTCTTTGACCCATGAACTTATACTTATACCGATTCTCGATTTGGTTCGGTTTTAAAAATTATGAATAAAACCCAATCGTACCTATCTAGGGTTGCGGTAGGATTTTCCACCTTATTCCAGTCCTTGAGTGAAATCAGCTTATTCAATATTTAGCTAAATTTGAGTGTTATAAATTGAAAAAAATTACTTGGTAAAAAGTGGAAAAATATGAATATTAAATTTATATATTTGAAGGAAAAAAAGAAAAATAAGGAAACACGTAGAAGCCAACCAAATCTGGCAGGGCGGCAGCGACATTGTTATAGTAAATATGCGAGAAGACATTACAACAGATGTCGACATCTTCCTCCCAAAAGTCTCATCCCGAAGCCTCCTCCTCTTCCGTTACTCTCCCAATCCCGGAATCATGTCGACACCATCTACCTATACAAATTCGGCTCTTCCCTCCTCCGCATCACGGCTTCTGCTCCTCTTTCGACACGTCCTGCATCTCCTTTCATGCCCAGTGCTGACGCTCAGCTTTGTCGATTCCCTTGATGGTCGTGGCTGTGAGGTTGATTTGAGAGTTCTCTTCGAGGAGAGATTTATTTCCCATGTTTTTAATCGAGGTTCGGCTCCGTTCTACTTTTGCCTCAACGCGGAATATTCTTTTTTCCCTTCAGTTTCTGTTTTTTGGGTCCGTGTCTCCTCTGACTGGGGTGCTCTGCTACTGCTTGATCAGGACCTCGCCGAGATGCTGTTCCTGGATCGAATAATGTCAGGTGAGTTCATCTGTAGATTCCGCATTTTGTTTCCTGAGAAAAATTCGCAAGCTCTTCCCGTTCTGGTTTCTTCAGTCTTCTTGAATCCTTAGCTCATTGATAGTTTGGTTTTGCTAATATCCCGTTTTGCATCAATTTCCCAATTCACTTCGTTTCATTTCAATTTGGAATTATTGCGGTATGTGTTCTGCTATTGGGTAAATATATAGTTACTCTGTCTCTCTCGTTTGTACGTGTGGAGTTCATTTCTTTTTGTTTCTGGGTGTCTCTTGAATTTCTGATTGCGTCAGAATTCGCCTCTTTCACGGAATGAACTGATGTGCTTCACTTTATGTTTCAGTTTTTGGGGATACATATATTTACCAAAAACTTCCCGCCTCCGTATTCAAGATTGCCTCACAATCTTGGGAAGTTATTATTTTGATATTTTGCAGAACAATGTCTGGCTTTAGTTGCTGAAAATAAACCAGACATGGCAAAGAAGTCACGGATCATTTAGATTACTTGTGGATTGGTCTTATGGGCACTAACTCCTGTTACCTCTATCAAACAGACTCCTTCGTCCGTTCGATGTCCAATTCTGTTTCCAACACCAACTGCCAGTCTTCTCAGCTCGAGGCTTCATGTCGCAACGACAGCGAGGCATTCACCCTTAAGTTCGTTGCAATGGCCTGCATCTTGGTGGCAGGCATGATTGGAATCGCAATCCCGCTTGTTGGAAGGCAGAGAAAATTCCTCCAAACTGATGGAAGCCTCTTTGTTGCAACCAAGGCATTTGCAGCTGGAGTAATCCTGGCAACAGGGTTTGTCCATATGTTGTCGGGTGGGACTAAGGCACTGTCAGACCCATGCCTGCCTGAGTATCCATGGACTAAGTTCCCATTTGCTGGTTTCTTTGCTATGGTGGCCGCTCTGGTGACCCTGCTGGTCGATTTTCTAGGGACTCAGTATTATGAGAGGAAGCAGGTATTTTTCATTTCTACTAGTGGAGATTTTGCATAGATTTGTCTGATTATGCTGCTATGGTGGCCACTCTGCCCCACCTGCTGCCCGCCTTTCAATCCACGACCTCTATCTAGCTGACTAGGCCAACTTGATCTAGAAAATCCGACCTCACAGAATGAAAGGGAAATCCCAGGTTATGCTTTATATATGTTCTATGTATAAAAAATGTAACTTAGTGAAGAATGTGGTCCATCATTTTCTTCCTGGAGATGATTTTCAAGAGGCTTTTGCCATCATTATGAAGACGTTTAACTAGAAGCACCAAGAGAGCAACCAAACAACAGCTTGTTTGATCTCTGTTTCACTGTTGTGATGCATTAGCAAATTGAATCAATTATGCGTATATCTTTCTGATTGAACCAGGGGGTCACTCATTCAACTGAGGAACAAGGGCAGGTTGGATCAGTGGATTCAGGTCTTGAGTCAGGAATACTACCTGTAGATGCAAAGGATTGGAATGGGAAGGTATTTGGTGAGGAAGAAAGTGGCGGGATGCATATCGTGGGAATGCATGCACATGCAACTCACCACAGGCACAACCATCCTCATGGACGGGAGGCCTGTGAAGGGAACAGTAGAGAACCTTCACAATCTCATGATCATAGGCATGGGCACTCTCATGGGTTTGGAGTTGGTGATGGGGATGGCGGGCTTCGCCATGTCGTTGTTTCTCAGGTAAATCTTTTAATTCAGTTTCTTGTTGTTTGATCTCGTTGTATTGTTCGTGTTTGTGCTTTATATTCTTTAAATAAAAGACATCTCCTTTTTGGGTCCAGTAGTGCTAACAGTAAATGCTATATGGAATTGATAGTTATCTTTGTAAGTTCCAATGTTTGTGCAACTTGTTACTCTACAACAAGTGCCTCATCTTTTCCGGGGGCTGAATCTTAGGAAATGTAGGTAAATTTGTGATTATGGTTAGTGCGACAACTTTTTTCCAGATTTGGAAAGTTAAGGGAGCTAACAGTCGATCTGGTCCGACTGCTGGTTATGGCCTTGTAGTTCAATATAGCAAGCAACTAGTGAGTTTTATCATCCGGAATGCAAATAACTGAAAGTTTAGAACTTGAAGGTGAGTACACCCCTTCCTACCAAAAATAAAAAAGAAGGTGAGTGCACCCTTAGAAGAGGAAAGAGGATTGCATGCTACTACAGTGCTTTATTTTTTATGCAATTCATTGCCTTTTGTCTTCAACCAGTATTTAAGAAATCACCTACTTGGTCTGATAATGACCTGTCAAGGATTTAATAAACTTTCTTGTGACAATAGAATTGGCTCTACATGCTTGACTTTTTTCTGCAAGCGGAGTAAGATATTTCTATTTTTGGTTGGTGGAAGAGTTGAGGACCGACCAATTTCACGGAAAGACTCCTACTATGCATAAGATTAACTCCTTTGTGTGTTCTCAGCACTCATACTTTTGGGGAATTACTTGGTGATCCTAATTTCTGAAGTGTCTTCAAAATATTGCTCAAATCACCCTATTTTTCGCATTTTACGAGAAAATTCTAACCAAACCTGTTCTCTTTTCCCCCAGATCTTGGAGCTTGGGATTGTGTCACACTCGGTGATTATCGGCCTGTCCCTTGGGGTGTCTGAGAGCCCTTGCACAATCCGACCCCTGATTGCTGCCCTCTCTTTCCACCAGTTCTTCGAGGGCTTTGCGCTGGGGGGCTGCATCTCCCAGGCTCAGTTCAAGACCACCTCGGCCGTGGTCATGGCATGCTTCTTTGCCCTTACGACTCCAGCAGGGATCGGGGTGGGGACCACCATTGCCTCCTTCTACAACCCGAACAGCCCAAGGGCCCTTGTGACGGAGGGCATCCTTGACTGCCTCTCGGCGGGCATCTTGGTGTACATGGCCCTGGTAGATCTCATTGCTGCAGACTTCCTGAGCAAGAGGATGAGTTGTAACTTCAGGCTCCAGGTGGTATCTTATGCGATGCTCTTCCTCGGGGCCGGGCTTATGGCCATGCTGGCAATATGGGCTTAACAGCGACATCCTTCGCCACTGTTTCTTTTTTCCCGTTAAGCAAGTGCAGTCGGTTGCCCTCAGAAGTTTGCCGAGAATTTGATGCGTTAGCTGTAGCTCGTCTTACTGTAGACATTCCCATGGGGAGTGCCGTCGACGAAGCTTATTAGCAGAAGGCTGGGCCAACCCTATGGAAGCTTCAGCCCTGTCGGGAAACGGGCCACTGGTAAGTGTGATTGAGGGTCACAGGGGATGTGCAACTTAAGTCTCCCCTCTTCCATGTGATTCGACTTTTACCCTGCCGTTAGCAGTTGCCATATGGCTCTTTCTTCATGTATTGTCATGTCCCAGTAGTGACCACCATTTCATGTCAATCAACTTACACATTTTATGGACATCTTTTTCTCGTAAAGCCTTTGACCAAGTTACTGCACTTTGTCTCCGGATGATCATTTTAAGTGCGTTTGCTTCGAGTACTATTATAATGCGGAAGAAAGTTTAAATTATAAGAAAATAGTTAGTAAGATGAAATTTTTATATTTACGGTAAGGCTTGTAAAATAAATAGGAATGTAATATTATAACATTAATATAAAGAATATGCAAAGAATTGCCATCCCATTCTTTCCTCCCTACTCCTTCCTTCTTCAGTCTCCATCGCTTGGGTAGACCCGGCAGAATTCAGTCCAGCCCGAGCATGGCCCGACAATACCATGCTTGGGTCATGACTTGTCGGGCCAGGCCACTTAGTTTTTCGGCTGTGATGATGCGGCCCGATAATCATCCAGACTGGCCCGTGCCACTATTTGCAGGCCATGCCAGCCCCATACCCCGAAATGATTTTCTGAAATCCTTTTTTTTTATTAATCCAATGATGCAATTAATACAAATTTAATAGAAAGAGGTTAATTAAGAATTTTATCTATAGTTTATGTTTATTGGGCTGAGCCAAATGGCCCAATAAGCATCTCGGGCCATGCTCGGGTCAGGACTTATCGAGCCATCGTCTTATTAGACCGCACCAACACGGCCCATTAATAATTTCATGCCATGTTAGCACAATCCAATAAAATTGGGTTGGCCCGAATTACCAGATGTAGTTTGGGGCATAAAGGGAATTTACTTTCCCAGCTCTTGGAGATTAAAAAAAAAAATGTAGAGTGAGCATTCGGCAATATAAGAATTCCACAATTTTCAGCCAAAAAAGAAATTTTCAAGAGGAAAAATCTTCTTATGGTCTGAAATTGATCAATATCGAAAAAATCACTCCATGTAAAAGATGGTTGTCAAACAAGAACTCATAACGAGAGCCAAACCAACGGCAGAATCCCTTCCCAATAATGTCGAGAATCAAACCGGGACTATCCATCCAACACCTTCCTAGTCACTGGTCCTTTCCCAACTCACCCGAGAGAAGGAACACCAATGTTACGCTTTCTAAATCCGTTTGAAGCGTGTCCACAGAATCCACTCACAACATCGAAGCATAGACCGGAGGTTATCGCGACGATCCTGACTTAAATGCGGATAAAAGAACGATAAATTGCCGAATGCCGTTCAGTCGTTCGATTTCAAAATTGACAAGAGAGGATGATAACTTCAAATGTAAGGTAGTAGCGTGGGGTGTAATAACTATTTTCATTATTTTTCGTTAATATGTGCTCGTGTAGGTATTCTGATTATATAATATGCTATCCGATAAATTAGGTGATTATTATAATAGAGAGAGAGTTAATATGCCTATTACTTATTGATCAGTATCGGTGGCAAAGATGCTATGTACAATCGATGTGGCATTGATGAGACCCAACACCCCTCGCAATTGCTTTATGGAGAGGGAAAGGGTGGTCGGAGTCTCGTCGACAGACGCCACCGCCCTGATTGGGATCACCACATGACCTTAGCGGCTGTTGGATGCTCCAACTTAACTGTTACGGTGCCGGCGATGCCTCTACCATTTTCTCCTCTTTCGTGATATTATTACGTTTTTTTAATTTTTCAACTTTTTTAAATTTTCGGAATATTCCATTAATAATAATAATAATAATAAAGGGGACTGAAAGCGGAGGCCACGTTGTTGATAGATGTCCGTATTTAAAATTCGGAGGCAATTTCTTGGCGGTTGAAGCTCGAACACTCTGTGTGTGTGTGTGAGAGAGAGAGGGAGTTTTTAAAACCGGACCGGGCCGGCTGGTTCGACCGGGAACCGGCTACTCACCTGGTCCGGTTCCTTCAAAAAAATCCAATTGCACATTCAAAGAGAAAATTTTCAATTGAACCAGCCGGTTCCCCTTCCGATCGGTGAATCTAATTGAATCTGTGAGAAAATCGGTCGATTTAAAATTAAAAAAAATAAAAACCTATTATAATGTACATATTTTATTTACTAGACTTATATTTATATTTTATATTAAATTTTTATTTAATATAATGATTATATTAATAATTTTTATCATAAATCATATTCAAATTATGATATTATATAAATTTATTATTAATATTATTTATTAAACATACGGTTCAACCCATAGAACCTCCGATCCGACCCATAAACCCATGAACCAATACCTACACCGGTTCCTGACCCGGTCCAATTTTAAAAACTATGGATGAGACATGATTGATGCAAGGCACCAATGTCACATTTCCAAAACTTTGTGTTTATTTATATATTCTTTAATTAATTAAATTTTTTTATACTTCTAGCTTGGAACTGCGGAACTCATGGAGATGGAAAATTGTAGATGAAATTCTGCACTTGAAATTCGATTTCTCTAAGCTTCTTTCAACAACCAAACTAAATTTCACATTAAAAATAAAGGAAAATTCAAAAAGGTTAACCTACAAATGCTAAAATTAGTTAAATGGGTTACTTGCAGACTCGGTCAGTCGAACATGTGCTTTAATATCACGGTAGAGTTGAGAATTATTATGACCGTATGGTATAAGCTATTATATTTTATTATCTAATAAAATTAAATTGTGATTGCAGTTTTTCGTGAGAGTTTTGGAGAAAATATCGACAGCCTTGGCTCTCGCCTTTTGTCGATTCGATGGCATGATGACATCCGCATGTTTGTAGGAGTAAATTACGGCCTTAGAAATGGTCTCTGTACAAATTGCACACAAGGGGGTTGTTGGTGGACCATGCGTAATCACACGGTACACCATCTTAGACCGTTCGAAAATCTTAACTTGAATTAAATAAATAATTATTTTAAAAAAGTATAAAAAATTATATTTTAAAATAAATATTTATATGATATAATTTATCGATTAATCTAAATTTTAACTAAATTTAAAGGAGATGTTAAAATAGTTATTAAAATATAATTATTTATGTAATTAATAATTATTATTTTAATTTTCTCATAATCTTATTTTTTATTGTAAATATTATTTTTCTTATTTTTTTTACTAGCATGATTTTTTTTAGACAGTGCCGGTGCCCCGGAAAACCCCTCGGTATGATTTTTTTTTTTTGTGTTGTACCAAAAGTCTAGTTGTTGGGTGTTTTGAAGAAGATATTAATAGTTTGAAATTTCACGTTTTGTCCATTTTATAGGGCAATGACGTTCACATGTCATAGCAGTGCTGAACTAGAATATTAGGAATGACCCTTGTTCTAATTGCATGCATGCAAGGGGTTGATGCACAACTTGAAAACAGTCTCGTATGTATTTTAGAGTACCAATGAGTATAAGCCAAACGAAATCGGGACTTACATTGAAAAGTCCATAAAAAATTTGAAATTAAATTATAAGTTCGAGGATATGTCGGTCCGAAAGGAAACTTGTGGTTTAAATCTCATAATACTCTCCGATGGAAGACGACTGAAAAATGGTGCATGGTTTCTTGGTCAGCTCAGAGTGAGACAGAAGTTAGAGAGAATTTACTTTCCAAGGATGTGGCCCCCTATGTTCACCAAAACCATTACGCTTTTGACCGAAGTGATCGGAGCCATATACGATGTCAGATGAACCCGTTGACATCGTATATGGAGTCTAAATCTTGCACTGACCCAGAAGAAAAATATATATATATATATATATGCATGTGGAACTTAATTGAATAGTAAATTCGCGGATTCATGGATGATATAAGATTAAAAATACGATAATTATAAAAATTGTATACGTTATTACAGGTATTTTGACGAGTTTAAAGAGACCATCACTCAACGTCCGGGCCCTGCCTTGCCTCGTGGAAGATGTGGCCAGCAAGATCCCGACAAACATAAGCGCATCTTAGGTAATGATTTACCATGTTAAAATGTACAATAAATTATTATTACTATTATTATATCTTTTTTCCCAAATAATAAAATTAATTTAATTGTTTTCAAACTTTCATGTGACAAGAAATTTCGTAGTTTGGGGAGGACTTTTTTTTTCCTTCTAAGATAGTTTAGCTGAGAAAATAAATGCATAATGTTTATACATTGAAAAGAGGCCAATTGAGGTTTGTCGTCCACACTATCATATTTTTGTGGCATAATTATTTTTGTGAAATATTAATATATATTTCACATACAGTGACAATTTATCTTTATATTCATTTTAGTGACCGTCATTCCCATTTTTAATGAAGATATCATTGGAAAAACTCTTTTTCTGATTCATATTTTATTTCAGTTATATATAAAATCTATAAAATTGGAGAGTAATAGGAGTACAAGAAAAATAAATGAGTACGAAAAATTTTATAATAAAAATTAAATTTATAATATTTTAATTATTATATTAAGAGCGATAATATTATACTAAATTATTTTGTTATAAGGTGAATTTGGTATAATATCAACATAATCCTAATACTATGGAAAAATGTGGAAACCAACTCCCCGGAAAGTGATTTGCCTTTACCAACCATGGACCCCCTCGCACACAACGAGGTGTCTCCTGTGACGTAATGATACCTACCATAAAAATTTGGTAATGTTAATTTTTATAAATAATTAAGAACAAAAAAGTTTAAATATCAAATTTCTATTTTACAATATTGCTGTAAAATTATCACATAATGATACTGATGCATGAAACTACACGCACAAAGTCATATATATTTTAAATTGTAATTCATAAGTCATTAGCTCTTGATTAATTTAGATTTAAGGTGGATCGATTTACTAATTATAAGTAAAACTTCTATTGTATAAATTTTTTTTATTTATAATACTCGAACATGAGATCTTATTTATTTTAAAAAATAATATTAAATTATTCCAGTTGTCTTCGGAGTGAGGTGTAGTGTTGGTTAGTAGGAGATTCTGCATCCGTTCTCTGCATTTCCTACGATTGTCTTCTAATTTCACGAGAATGCCGCTACGCAGAAAATGCCGTCGGCCGCGGACGGATTCCAACGATGATACACACATTTATTATCGACGAAAGAAAAATGAAGAATAATTCTGAATCTCCTGATGACACCCTTCTCGACGAGCATCGTATTTGTTCGGTCCCACCGAAAAATCTCACTAGTGTAAGAGCCAAAACAAGAGAGCGAAGAAAGCGACTCTCAATGAGAACGACGGTTATTACTTCTTAGTCCACTGGTCGATGAAAACAACAAGGATATTGTCATCTCGATATGATTCAGTCATGTGTGCTCTAAATTCATTGCCCTCTTGCAGATTCCCCTTGAAACCGTTCCCCACGAGGCTGGAAAATATCCGCACAGTCGGGTCCGATATGGTGGAATCCAACCCAGTGACACCACGTCGAGGGCTCTGTGTGACTACAGGTTTCTACACGTGCCAGTCTAGCAGAGGAGGAGGGAGAGAATTCTACCAGTCCGAGTCACAAGCTATTTGCCGGAACCTTTAGATTAAAGAACTCTTGATCGCGATGAGCAGGTTGGGGTGCAAAGTCTTGACACCGTGATATCGGAGCCTGGACGTGTAGAAGCCGAATCCCTCAGCAAGAATCAGTCACCTGACATGAATACGCATTGGATGTACTGTCGGAGGGACTTCCTAGTATCGGCTTTGTATTCACAGCTAAAGGCAATTATGGCGTATAATATCATGGCCGCATAGAAAAGATCAATTGCTTGAATTCCCAGTCACTTTTCTTGAAGATGATCTCGCAACACAAGAAATAATTTAGATTTAGGTTTATGCTTCACTACAATGACCAGGATTCGGTAGGACAAGTGGACCTCTCAGTCCAAAATTATAAAAAGAGCCATGAGCTATGCACTCGGAAAAATCTGCAAGAGAGTTAAGTCATGGGTCGTGATCCAAACCGATCCCCCAATGCTTTGAGGTGCGAGTGTAAGGATGGCGGTGAGAAGATAGTAGTGATCCATTGCCTGGGACCCCAAAGTTCACGAGAGCTGACATGATATTTCCTTTCGTATCAGTCGACATGCTGTCGTGTGAGGGCATGGGCTGAGAACTTTGGCCGACTAGGTTAGGGTCAGTCATTCAGCCAACTGTGGATGTTGGTCATGTCCGAGTCGAAGGGAGTCAAGCAGGCACCTTTAATCTGGTTAATCCTATCGATGCCTGCATCAACTATACAAGACATATTGAAGCTACATACTTATCAATGAGAACTTTTAATTATTATAAGAGCAAATTATCATATAAAAAGTGCATTCTCGATTATATGTAAACCATATTAAACCATTGATAATAGATAATATTATTATCACATACTGTATGAAAATATGACAATTAGTCAAACAAATAATGAAACACCACAGGTTACAATCACTCTCAAGGCATACTTAGAAAAATGAAATCCTTTGACAAGCTGTGCTAGATTCTTGGAGTAAATGCAAAAGGGTTCTTAACGAATGGAATTTTCGATTATGTGGTTTTATGGGAATCCATGGCAACCAGGAATTTCTCTATCCCGGCGCAGATTGCCATCCACACGGGGATAAGCTGCTTGTGTAAGAGAATCTGCCAGCAAAGATTCTCCATGAAAAGCACACAAATTAATCTGCAAAATGGCCCGAAAATTCAAAAGAAAATAAAGAAAAGACAAATGGATTTATTTATTTTTATTTTATCTTTATTTTCATGAGGTAGGAGAGCTTCTGAGATTGGAAGTCAATTTTGATCCATTCAAACACAATCCAGTGAGGTTCAATATCTTCCATACAATTTCTCTGTCGGCTGGGCTCTTACTGGGTGAGACAGATGGACATTATCAAGGCCGGAAGCGCTGTCGTTTCCTTACGTAGGAGCGCAGTCACCAGCCACCAACCATTGCCTCTGCCACCAGATCTTGAAAGTTGAACCCCTATGAAGGATTGTCTTATAATTCTTTGATCCTCTCGCTTTGCCCCGCATCTACTGGAACTATGCAAATTCACCCCAAACTGACCGTCAATTTCGTAGCTTTGCCCCTCGTATTTCATTACCACTTCCCTCCGTCCACATATCTTTGCCTCCCGCTGTGATATATCCATCTATCTCAGGCAGTGATTGCTCTGAAATTTCAGTGGATGGAGCTTACTACTCAGACATAGGAGCATAGTGGAGATAAAATAAAGAAGTTATTCAGGGCAATACATATGGCTTAGCAGAAAACTTTTAAGCTACACGGGTGATTGGCGAACTTGCAAAGGGGTTGATAAGGTCCAACTCAGTGTGATGGGTTTCTGTCTTAAGGTGACCTTCTAGGGATTTTACTTGCCTTAGATACAACTCTCAACAAAGACGGATGTTGAGGGAAAAATAGCATCTCTTAATTTCTTATACTTCAAATGAACTCACGATAATTTTAGTCTCAAAATTAATTTGACCTATAATATAATTTTTAAATTTTATAGTCATTTCTCTTCTTTTTATATCGCTATCCATATTTCCCACTTCATACAATTCTCTTAACCAATGAATTCACTTACAATTCAAACGTTCCATCTCACAATTTGTACTTTCTCTTACTTCAATTCGATTCAAAATTTTTTTTCATAGATATTGTTGATTTTATAAATTATGAATACTTATTTTTCTCTTTTCCAATGGATAATATTCATTGTGCATGACACGTATTGTTGACTAGTAAATATTTATTTATTGACTTCATAAATATAATAGCCGACTAAACTATTTATAAGTTAAGAGATAAATAAAAATAAGGAAATATAAAATGAACGGTTAGGTCTATTTGATATCAAGTATTATTTTCTAAAAACTGGAAATTATATCTCAACAGTTTCTATTGATGAGAAACTCAGCCCAAACATCTCATATAATTAGTTATGGGAGACTAATGAAGTAAAAAGATCAGGGGCATTCTTAAAAAATGCTAAGAATAATGGGGGCAAAAGCACATTAACATTCCCCGACACAACAGAGATTACAAAAAATTAAAAAAATAATTGTTGGGAAGAGTGATTTTTTTTTTTTAAGATACCGCTGCTGTGTTGAGGAAAATAACTATCTAATAATATTAGTTTATTTATATATAAGGAAGACACTGCAGAGTCACCAACCACAGCCCCACTCCCTCCATGGAATAGCATAAACCAACAGCTCACAGACCTACCCATTTGCTTCCTCCTCCTCCTCCCTCTGCTCTTCAGATTTTCCGTCATTTTTGCAGAGGAACCCACCTCTACCTTCATCAATGGAGCGAGCTCGGAGGATAGCCAACAGGGCAACCATCCTGAGGCGCATCGTCTCTGGATCGAAGCAGTACCGCCACCATTCCTTCCGTGAATCTCCTGTCATCTATGTGCCGTCGAGGTATGTCTCCTCTCTCGGCCCCTACACGTCCTCCTCCTTCCTCGGCCGATCGAGATCCGAGCTCTTCCAACAGACCCGGACCATTTCCGTGGAGGCCCTGAGGCCGAACGACACTTTCCCCCGCCGTCACAACTCGGCCACCCCAGAGGAGCAGTCCAGTATGGCGCAGTCCTGCGGATTTGACAGCCTCGACTCCCTTATTGATGCCACGGTCCCGAAATCGATCCGAATCCACTCCATCAAGTTCTCGAAGTTCGATGCGGGGCTCACCGAGGGACAAATGCTGGAGCACATGAAGAGATTGGCCTCCATGAACAAGATCTACAAGTCCTTCATCGGGATGGGCTATTATAATACTTTCGTGCCTCCGGTGATCCTGAGGAACATCATGGAGAACCCTGCTTGGTACACTCAATACACCCCCTATCAGGCCGAGATATCTCAGGGAAGATTGGAGAGTTTGCTGAATTACCAGACCATGATTACCGATATCACAGGCCTGCCCATGTCCAATGCGTCCCTCCTTGATGAGGGGACGGCTGCCGCCGAGGCCATGGCTATGTGCAACAACATCCTCAAGGGGAAGAAGAAGACATTCATCATCGCAAACAACTGCCACCCTCAGACCATTGACATCTGCAAGACCAGGGCAGGCGGGTTCGACCTTAAGGTAGTGACTTCTGACCTCAAGGACATTGACTATGGCTCAGGGGATGTCTGTGGGGTCCTTGTCCAGTATCCTGGTACGGAGGGCGAGGTCCTGGACTATGCGGAGTTTGTGAAGAACGCCCATGCCCACGGTGTTAAGGTTGTTATGGCGAGTGACTTGTTGGCGCTCACCATGCTGAAGCCCCCAGGCGAATTGGGAGCAGATATTGTCGTGGGGTCTGCTCAGAGGTTCGGGGTCCCAATGGGGTATGGTGGCCCTCACGCAGCCTTCCTGGCAACCTCCCAGGAGTACAAGAGGCTGATGCCCGGGAGGATCATTGGAATGAGTGTGGATTCCTCGGGGAAGCCTGCCCTTCGTATGGCGATGCAGACGAGGGAGCAACACATCAGAAGGGACAAGGCCACTAGCAACATTTGCACTGCTCAGGTACATGATTTCTTCTGTTTGCTTTTGACGGCGGTCCTATTCTTGATTACTTTGTGCTATAAAAGTCAGACTTGGTCTTTGTTGGACATGATTGTTGTGTGTTGGTGTAGAGAATGTATGTCCATCTTAGAATATTGGGTAGTCTTCGGTCTCACATGAAAGTGATGGTATGCCTGATTTTGCACGTATCTTAGTTGTTCTTAATGTGGTCGTGGAGCTGCTTTACTGTTATTGCTTTTCAAGCTCAGCCAGATATTCCTTTAGTCATTGCTTGAGGTTTATTTTATAGAAATTGTGTATCTTGTCTGGAAAAGATACAGTAAGTAGCGGCTGGCTGGCACTTTAGAGATGTGTCTTTTGATAAACTACGAAAAAAACTCAAAAATTTTCATTTAGTTTCACAAATTTTGAAATAAACGATTTCAGGTACATATATGGGCAGGCAAATTCCAAACTGGAATGCACCCTAAACTTAAGAGGTGACTAGATAGGCATTATGGGATTTATGATAGCATTCAAATTGGAACAAGTGTTGATTTAACAATTTGAAACTGTGGACTTTCTGAATGTCTTTTCTGACTTTCCTAATGCCATGGTAATGCTTGTTTGATCCAGGCATTGCTTGCAAATATGGCTGCGATGTATGCTGTCTACCATGGGCCTGAAGGCCTGAAGACGATTGCCCAACGTGTACATGGGCTTGCTGGGGTCTTTGCATTGGGGTTGAAGAAGATTGGGACTGTTGAAGTTCAGGACTTGCCTTTCTTTGATACTGTGAAGGTCAAGTGTGCTGATGCGCATGCAATTGCTGATGCTGCTTATAAGAATGAGATGAACTTGAGAATTGTTGACAAGAACACTGTAAGCTACTACTGCTTTCTTCTTGTTCTTCCATGTGATGTAATGAGGTTTCCTGTAATGAGGTGAACAAGGATCTTGTGTTTATCTCAGATTACTGTTTCATTTGACGAGACTACTACCTTGGATGATGTCGATAAACTCTTTACGGTGTTTGCCGGTGGAAAACCTGTAAGTATTAACTGCTTTCTTTTTTATTTTTCTGAGCTGAAACCTTTTTTTCAGTTAACTTTCCTAGAAGGGCCATAACTTCTAATGAGTCCTTGAACGTTTTGCAGGTGTCATTTGCTGCTGCATCTTTGGCACCAGTAGTTCAGTCCACAATCCCTTCTGGTCTTGCAAGGAAGACTCCCTTCCTGACCCATCCAATCTTTAACATGTAATGCTATCTTCCAATCTGTTTACGCTCACCCTAATTTGATGCCATATAGCCACTTCATAGCCTGATTCCATGGCCAGCATCAGTGGGTGTTGCATTTCTCTTTGAGGAGCCTCTCATCAATAGAGAAGAAATTGAACTCTCCCAATTGTCTTTGTTTTATTTATTTATGGTCAATTTGAACAGGTACCATACTGAGCATGAGCTGCTCAGGTACATCCATCGGCTCCAGTCCAAGGATCTCTCTCTGTGCCACAGTATGATTCCATTGGGTTCTTGTACAATGAAACTGAACGCAACCACTGAGATGATGCCAGTGACGTTTCCTGGGTTCACTGATATTCACCCTTTTGCCCCTGTCGAGCAAACTGCAGGTTATCAGGTAGCTTCTTTTCCATCCATTTTTGCCTAAATGTTTGGCAATGATTATATTCATCTTTTGATGTAGGAGAATGATGTTGATTACAAGTATTTGTGTTCTTGACTTCCAGGAAATGTTCAATGACTTGGGCAATCTTCTGTGCACCGTTACTGGTTTTAACTCTTTCTCTCTGCAACCTAATGCTGGTGCTGCTGGGGAGTATGCAGGGCTTATGGTTATTCGTGCATATCATATGGTACTGTGTTAAACATGTTTAGTTGTTAGATCTTCTCTCAGTTTTTATTATATGAAGTATTTTCACTTGAATTTTTTCTTTTGTTCATCTGTACTATTTTATTACTTGATATTGATGTTTGTTGTGGACGTGAAGAGAATATATACTCACTGCATTTTGAAATTGCATACACTTCTATTAGATGAATATTATTATCCCAATCGTTTACATGGACAGCTCATTATCTTTGATTGATTAAGAATCTGCCCTTGTTCAAAACTTATCTCCACTTATTATAATTCTTCATCTTTGTTTGGCCATTTTCATTGTCTTATTTGACAGTCCTGTTAAACTCCTGCAGGCCAGAGGAGACCATCACCGGAATGTGTGCATCATTCCGGTCTCTGCCCATGGGACAAATCCTGCCAGTGCTGCTATGTGTGGAATGAAGATCGTTGCAGTGGGAACTGATGCGAAGGGTAATATCAATATTGAGGAGCTCAGGAAGGCAGCTGAGACTCACAAGGACAACCTCTCGGCTCTTATGGTGAACTTTTCTTCAAATCTATTATTGAGAGTGCTTAGAAAGTGGATGTGAGGATGTGCATTTCTCTCAATGAGTATATTTGTTCTCATTTCTTTTACAGGTTACATATCCATCAACTCATGGAGTGTACGAGGAAGGTATTGATGAAATATGCAAAATTATTCATGACAACGGAGGTCAAGTGTACATGGATGGCGCTAACATGAATGCTCAGGTTTGAACTTCTCCTTGAGCGTGTTTTAGAAATTTTGTGCAGTCTATGCATAGCCATCAGTGTTTAAACCTAGATAAATGCACTTAACATGGTCTAATAATTGCAACTTTTGGGCCTGTTAATGTTTGATTTTTCCTGTCCCTCTTATTTAAATGCTTCATTGAAATTCTGGGATTGCTTGCAAGATACTATTTATGCATGGCGTTTCTCTGTATTCCTTATTACTTTGTAAGTATGATAAAACCTTGGACAAAACTACTGATATTTGCAGGTTGGATTGACAAGCCCAGGATTTATTGGAGCTGATGTTTGTCATCTCAACCTCCACAAAACCTTCTGCATCCCACATGGAGGTGGGGGGCCTGGAATGGGGCCCATTGGTGTGAAGAAACATTTGGCTCCTTTCTTACCTTCTCACCCAGTGGTATGTGAAAGCCCACTTCTAATGAACTTTTTTTTTCAATTGATACTAAAGAAGAAAAACTAGACAACAGCTTCCGATTTCTGAACATTCATGACAAATTAAAAGCACTGAACTCATGTTATTTGTCCATAAATTCTCCATTATTAATCATTGTTGTCTTAGAATAATTTTATTCAGTTGCTTGATGCAGTGTCACCAGCACTTTCATGACCACCACAGTTTTTTTTTTTCCTCCTGAAGTGCTTTTGAGAAAAATGTGTATGAAACAATTTCCTCAGATAACTGTGTTTAAAAAAAAAAAGGCTAGTTTTGAAATGGTCTCCAAGTTCTGATTTGTTCTTGAAGGACTTCTCTTGCCTTATTGTTCGGGTTTTTACTTTGTTTTCTTCATAAAGGTACCAACTGGCGGTATCCCTGCCACTGATAAGGCTCATCCATTGGGAACAATATCAGCAGCTCCTTGGGGCTCTGCTCTCATTCTCCCAATTTCCTACACTTACATTGCAATGATGGGCACTAAGGGACTAACAGATGCATCGAAGATTTCTATTTTGAACGCAAATTACATGGCAAAACGCTTGGAGGTTTCCTTTCTCTTGTTTTATATGCTTATGATTCTTGTTCGTGTCTCACTTCCAAAAAAAAAAAAAAGAAAAGAAAAACGTTGTTCTCATCCTCCAAACCTGTCTCTCAATTTCAGAATCATTACCCAATATTGTTCCGTGGAGTTAATGGGACGGTCGCCCATGAATTTATTGTGGATCTCAGAGGCTTCAAGGTATTATGACTTCAATTTTTTGTTTTCCTTTTGGTGAAAAACACAAGGATTGGTGATAACTTTTCTAAGCTTCAAATGAATTCTGTTATTTGATGAAAAATAGAAAACTTGTAATTGTTTTTGAAAAGAGTAAGTTCTCAGATGTACTTTAACATGAAATAATGGAAAACAAATCAGGTTCTATGAACCCAATAATAATATTCTACTGCTTTCCATTGACTTATCACAATCTGTTTTTCCCCCTCCCTTGCAGAATACTGCTGGAATTGAAGCAGAAGATGTTGCCAAACGTCTCATGGACTATGGTTTCCATGCTCCAACCATGTCATGGCCTGTGCCCGGGACTCTCATGATTGAGCCCACTGAAAGTGAAAGCAAGGTAAAAATTTGAATGCCTGTATACCTGCCTATATCAACTTTTTGGTTCTGTCTACTGGAGAGGTTCCTTCTGACTATTTATTTGCAGGCCGAGTTGGATAGGTTTTGTGATGCCATGATTTCCATCAGAGAAGAAATTGCTCAGATTGAAAAGGGAAATGCTGATATTCACAACAATGTCCTCAAGGTGGAGGCCATCTTCTTTTCATCTTCCATCACTATGATCTATAAGTACCTTTCCAGCATAAGTGTATTTTTGAAACTGCTCTTCTAACACAGTTTGGCACATGAACTGTATGATTCATCCCCTACTTTCTAGGCTTTTTGTACTACTGAAAGACTAAAGGAAAGAAACATTATCGAAGATCTTTTCCAAAAGAAAATTGTGAAGGAACTAGTTCTCACTGTACATTTTAAATAATTTTCAGGGGGCTCCACACCCGCCTTCGCTTCTCATGGAAGACACATGGACCAAAACATATTCTCGGGAATATGCAGCTTTCCCTGCTTCATGGCTCCGCACCGCAAAATTCTGGCCAACAACTGGTGAGTGGATCTTGTTATTTTCAGGGCATATTGAAAAATAGATATTTTTATCTAAACAAATTTACTGTTTGGAAAATTTTCCTTGCAATATGATTTCTTAAAAATTTGTGCTATATTACAACACTGAGAACAGATGAGACGAAACAACCTGCACTTTGTATAACATTTGTTTCGTTGAAACTCCGTCAGCTATTCTCTTTGTATTCCATAATACTGGAAAAGGAACTAGTTCTACATGCGTTTCAAAAGTCGTGGAGAAGAAATGTATCCAAGTCCCTTTGAACTTATGGAAAACAGAGATGAGTTTCAGGCTTTCACTGGCGAACACGTTTTCTGAAGTTCAATTTGACCCTTAAGCCTTCACATTTTCACTGGTTTTAGAAAACATAAATAGAGAAATGCAACCCTGTTAGCAGTCGGTTGAATTATTCCGCCTGAGGTTAGTGGATACATAAATTCGAGCAGTAGCACAACTTGATCAAATGTACTTCTTCTCTGCTCTTGAGCACCTGACATTTGTTGAGCGCGTGATGAAACATTTTCAATTGTGATGGCTCTGTTGCTTGGCTACTTGAATACATGTGATCGTGATTTTGGATATAATTTTCTTCTGCGGGTTATTTCTCAGGTCGCGTTGATAATGTGTACGGGGACCGCAACCTCATCTGCACTCTCCTCCCGGTATCTCAGATGGTTGAGGAGGAGGCCGCCGCTACCGCCTAAGAGGTCTCCGAGCCCTGCAGAAGACGGTGAAAAAGCAGCTAAAAGCGTGTGGAGGGGAACTCCTCCAGTCCATGATCAACGTCGGGAACACTTCCCTCTCCATCTCTTGCTTGTACATAAATCTGCTACTCCCCCATGATGCGATCTGATGAAACATTCATCTTCCTTGATACAATTAATGGTTATCTTCTTCAGTGCTTTTCATAATTGCTTAATAAAAGAAGGGTAAAAAAGAATTGTTTCTAAATTGCAACTCGAGATCATAAGTTTCAGCTTCCAAGGGTCGTCGTTTTCTCATCTTCGGGCGAACGCTGCAATGCCCTGTAGTGAAGTATTTCAGGTATTGTAGCCTCAGACGCTGTCGTTTTTAATTGAATTACGACCAACAAAAACCAACAGTATTCTTCCAAATTACATGAATTGAAATTTTATGCTCGCTGGTAGAATTTCACACGTGAAATTGTCCAATTTTCCTATTCTCACTGGTCTAAAGCAAGCCTCATATTTTTCCTAGACATGATGACGTGTTTGCCAAGCATAATAGTGCACGTAATCATGGTAAAGTTTTTATTATAATTCTAACAGCTAATTTTCCATTTGTTTGAATGATTTGGTTTGCTTTCTAGGGGAAAAAAAAAAAAGAAGAAGAAGAAAGAAGAAAGAAGAAAAGGGTGTAAGCAATTCAATTTTGACTTGCCTTCTTTGAATGAAGATATTATTTAACAAACAAAACGTGAAAAATTTTGCTAAAGGAAACCCATCACGAGAATCCCATCCCTCACCTCTGTCCTGTCCTCCCTTTTCTTGCGTCTTTTTCAAACCCCCCACGCTCCTCTTGGGGATCACGTCAAGGATGGATGAAGAGACGGCGATCCCATCTTCTGAAATTTGGGAAATTTTAACTTAAATTTATATAATATTTTGTGATGATATATCAATTTCGCCCATCCTTTCAAATTGGATCGCATCCTTTTATATCAAATTTTATTCCCATTAGACTAAAGTTTTAGATCCGTCCCTGAATCGATTGGATATGTGTTGACACGTAGACATGCATTTACAGGATTAATTAAATTAAAAGTTTTTTGGGCCAATGAGAATCAGTTTGATTTCTCCATCCAATTTTCACATGTAAACCTGTCAATTTGAGCTGACACGCTGACTTCGGGGCCTGCCCGCTTAGACGGCCATAAATCCTGTATCGACACGTACTTCAATAGATTCGAATTATATAAATAATTTTTTAAAATATAAATTTAAATAATTATATATTTTAAAATAATTTTTTATAATATAATTAATCAATCTAAATTTAATATTAATTTAAAAATATTAAAATAGCAAGTAAAATATAATTATTTACATACAAATCATCAAAATTTTAAAATTTTCTCATAATTTTTTTTATTATAAAAATTATTGTGAGCATGTACAAATTTTTTGGATGATATTGACATAATACAATATCTTAAGCGATCTGAAAACCACGCCGAACATGGTTTTTTTGTACTGTTTACCGATCATGTCAAATATTGACAGCTCTTATTCACATGTAAGTAAAGCGGAGTCCCCCATGCGGTATACCAAATTGCTGTTGTCCGGCATTGAAATGCTACGCGATGCTTCCCCTGGGGCCGTGGTTTTATTTCATATTCCACGGGGACCTCCTCACGGGCGACCTACCTTACCTGGCGACGGGCCCCTCGATCCCTTTTTTTTATTATACCTCTCGATCATAGTTTTTAAAATTGAATCGAACTGAGAATACGTATAAGTATAAATTCATGAGTTTATGAGTTGAACAAAGAGTATGATGGGTCAAAACGCATACTTAATAAATAATATTAATAATAAATTTATATAATATTATAATTTATAATAAAAATTATTAAATATAATTATTATATTAAATAAAAATTTAATATGAAATATAAATATAAATTTAGTAAAATAAAATAAATATATTATAATATATATATTTTAATTTTAAGTCGATCGATTTTTTTACCGATTCAATTGGTTTTACTGGTCTTACTGAAAACTGGCCGATTCAACCAAAATTGGCCGGTACAAGAAGTCTCCGCCATTGGAAAGTCTTGTTAGCGCTTGTAGTTTTCTCGCTACATCGCCTAAAGCTGTAAGTCCGTGAAACCAACCAATGCCCGAAAAGTCTCATCGAAGAAAGGGACAAAAAGGCTTTGGCGATCTTTTTCTAAGCAAGAAAATTACAAACACTAACACGCACATAAGCTTTTAAGCCATAACCTCCGCTTGCTGGATAGAAATCTATGTATGAATCGATCTAGATTATCCTCTATCTAGATAGATTTGTCCCCATGACTGACTACGCCAATCTTTATGTGTTGGCCACGTCCGTACAGCATGATCTCTTTTTAATTCATAAAACATAAATTTCAAAGTATTATTTAAGAGTAAGAGGCGTTGAGTCATGCCAATGGACCGATATTAACTAGATATCCAACAAGGGGCTCATATTGACTACATACTTGGATAATAAAATTGAGCACATTCCCTCCCACTTTTATACTATTACATACTCTCTACAAGGCCAAAAGGGAGAACAACAATAATCAATGAAGATATTTATTGGAATGGTTAATATCTCAATAAAATACAAAGTTTGATCAATTTTTCAAATTTAGAATAGATTTTTTTATATATATCTCGATCGAACATCAATTTTCCTTTATTTATCAATTTTAGCACGACGTTCACTTTCTATTAAATTGTCTTATGTGACGCGTTAATTTTACTGACATGACTTATAGGATTTTATGTGGCACTAGTATGACATAGTGCTATGTAGAATAACTTGATAGAAAAACAAACGGCATATTAAATTTAATAGACGGTGTATAGCTTATACTTGATTAAGATATGTACAAAAGCTCTTGCTAATTTTTTTTAAACAAAATTCATATTTAATTACAATGTTAACCTTATTAGGAAAATCAAACGGACCGAGGAAGAAATTGGCAAAAGAAGGTAAGAGAACATTCACACCACACCGGGAAACTTTCCTTCTCTAGCTCGAACAATACGTAAGTAAAAGACCATGATGAATTTTGCTAAAAAGAACCTAATAAATGTATGCTATAAAATCGTATCAAAATTGATTGCCAACAGGGTAGAATCGCTTATGGAAAAGATTAATTTGGCCAAATCAAACAGCATTTCTTCAAGGTAGATGGATAGCTGGAAAATATGAAGTAATTCACACAATGGAGAAAACATGTTAAGTTTAAGAGAAATAGGGTTTGATATAGTGGCACCGATATTGATTTAACAATTAATGTGTTGTAATTTAATTCTCGTTGTGAGACTAGACTATCCATGCCTCTTTATTTCTCGTTCCTCCTATTCCATTCTAGCCACATGAACATCTTATATAATAAAAAAAATTAAGTTAAGGAGTAAAATTATTTTTTTTAAGATTTAAAATCCTAGTTAATGACTCTTCGATGGTACATTTTAGTGCTTCCCGTAGCATTAAGCAAATGGAACCTTTATCCTCCTGCCTATTTACATTATGCATTTTGATCTTAAAAAGGCCGCATCATATATAGAATGACTAAGAATAACATTGAAGTCCTAAAAAGAAAAAAAGAGAGGATAAATTTAAATGTATTAAACATTCAACTTAAAAAGAAATAGAAGAATAAAGAAATAAAGAAATACTAATAATTATACGATAAAAATTAAATTTATAATTTCTTAATTGTTAGAATGTTATTATATCAATTCTCGTTTCTTCAATTTAAAATTTATTAGGAGTTATTTAAAGATATCAAGTTGTATAAAGAAATATTGGATGGAATCTGCTCTTGAAGTGGTCATTTTTATAATAATAATAATAATAATTTGGTTTACATTTTTAAAGAATAGCACTCTTCAAAACAGGAGATTCACTAAGGAAATTTTTTTATATGAAAAAAACTGAATAAGAATCCAAAATAGTTAGGAATCCAGTCATCAAAAAGCTATTCTTGAGGAAAACCTATCTATTTCTGGTTTTTTATTAATATAAATATGTAGCATGTTACTCGGAAAAAAATGTGCGGGCCCATAAACTATGAGAAAGTTTATGACCATATTAGCATGTGATAATAATTATATGATATTTTAAATCAATAAGAAAATTTGAAAAAGTGAATTTTGAAACTTATTTTTCACTCGAAGATTTGTGGGAAAAACATGATATTCGTATAAATTTTGATAACTCACTCAAATGAACCGTATGGATCTTTGAGTATGCATTCGGGTTAGTGAGCTAGCTCCTGAGTTTGTTGGTTATCAAGATTGGGGTTCGGAACCCTAAATGAAAACCGACTGCTTAATATTTTAAATTCAATGAGTATAACAAATGAAATATGAAAAAATGAGTTGAGAGATGAATAAATGTAAAAAATTAGATATGTAATTCTAAATCATATATAAAGTCCACTTATGGAGAACCGACAACACATCTTGTTTCACTACCCTTTTATCTTGATGTCGGATAGGTCGAGGGAGTGAGACCGACAGAGGATGGTCGGTCGCATGGATGACTGCGGGGATCGTTTTGTGTCCGACAGGGAGGCAGTGGTGTCGGTGCCCCCACTGTAGAGCAGTCCGATCTGGATTGTTGGTCTTCGCACCAAATTCTAACTAATGATACTGATCATATAATCAAATATTAACAATTATTATTATTAGATTCTCTCCTACCCAAATATTGAACACCCCACAAACCTATTGATGCAGCTAGGAGTATGTGTAAGTACGCCGAGGGTTATACGCTCACTAAAAAAATTGAATTCATAATTAAATAATTATTATCCATTTAAAAAAAACCAATTATTTTTTTATCTTTTATCCAAAATACAATTCTTTTTATTTAATATTCATTTGTTTCGACTCACCATCAAAACATTTCATATAATGTTTGCATAAATTAATTTATATTAGGATAAATTCCGGAATTACTGCTCATGTATCTGTAAATGATAGTTGTCAAAATTCTTTAAAAAAAAGTTAATATCGCAATTAAATATAAAATTTGATTAATTTTTAAATTTAACACAAATATTTTTATGTATTATAATCGAATATTAACTTTATTTTATATATCAATTTTATCATGATATTTATTTTCCATCTAATATTCTTATATGACACATTAATTTTTCTGAAATGACTAATGATATTCTTATGTGACACTGATGTGTCACTATACCACCTAGGATACATCGACAAAAAAATAAACGTCACACTAAATTTAATAAACAACATACCGTTGATGTATGATTAAGATATATAAAGAAATTTGTACTAAATTTAAAAAAATCAAAGTTTATACTTACTTTAAACCCTTTTATAAAATAAAAAAATTCAAGTAAATTTGTAAGAAAAATTACTGATTCTGTTTGCGTTGGGATGTTGGTGTGACAGGGACGGACTGGGCTTCCGGGGGTGTGAAACTCAATAAAAGAATATAAGAAACAATTCAAGGGAGAAATTATTGGATAAAAATTAACAATATTTATATAAAAAATTTAAATGATTTTCAGAGATTCATGGGGCGATCCCCCCGCCGCCCCCGAAATCCGTCCCCGTTGGAGTCTAATGAACTTGTTTGGGAATCTCGTCAGATTAAACTAATTTTCTCCCTTTCTTTTGTTTTTTCAATTTTTTTCCTTAGCATCAAAGCTACAAGTGGCAAAATTTGGCATAATGTAGATATGATACGAAAAAATCGTGCATAAGCTAGTATTTTCGGGCATTTAAGATAATCGTGTTATGTCAATCCGAAAATACGAAAATGAATCTTTATAATATAAAAAAATATAAAAGAATTAAAATTTTTAATTAATTATATTTTAATAATTATTTTAATATTTATTTAAATTAATATAAAATTTATATTAATCAATTAATTATATTATAAAATTATTTTTAAATATAAATTATTTAAATTTATTTTTAAAAAATAATTATTTATATGATTCATAATCATCTTAGATCAGTTAAAATACAAAATATTCATGTTTTTACTGAGTTTTTCGGGCTGATAGATATGATCCGAAAGGCTGACCCGAATTTACGGGCCTAATCAAAGGTAAGCAGACGCATTTTCGGACGGCACCGAAGGCTAACGGAAACATATAATAAGGTAATTACAAACAGGCTTTGTTTTCCTTTTTCACGAATTTCCTGGGATAAAATCTTAATTTGAGTGCCACGATTAGAGAATAATTATAATTAAAAAATTATTTTTAACAAATCCAACTAACTCCGAGATTTATTGTCTAATGTATAATAAATTTATAAATAGGGCTGATTTGGTAAAGAAAATTGAACTAATATGCGTGCGGCAATTTATTTATTTATTTATTTAAGAAATCGACAGATCATTTATTAAATTGACATGGGAAAAGCCATGTAGGTAAGTGGGGCCCACATGAGGAGCCAAAATCTGGAATGGTTCATGCATCTCTCTCTCTCTCTCTCTCCCTCTTCCCCCGCTCTCTCACCTTCCCCCCCTACGCCATGAGCAGAACACTTCGATTCCAGAACGAGAAATCTCCTATTTAAATTTTCCCAGCAAAGTTCACATTTTACAATCAACAGGTTTCATCCCATGGATTTTCCACCGGCCATTTTCTAATGTTCATACAACAAGAAGAGTCTCCCAAGTCATCATTAAATTCTTCCCATGTCCTTATTCCTCATGGAGACCGCCTTAATGTGAAGGCAATAAAAAGCTGCAGCGGTGCACTGCTTTTACGTCTCCTCCACCTGCAAAGCCGAGATCGTCTTCGCACCCTTCTAATAGGTCAGCTCCGCTCGTCTTGTTTTATTGATCGCTGTCTCTTTTGGGTTGAACTTCGGTTGAAGAATTTATCTGGGTCTACTTTTCTCTGCTCAAGAATGCCAAAAACGTCTTTTGAATTGTCAATGTGGTCTGCTCCTCTTTGCCGGGTCCTGTATAGCGTGGTCTGCCTCTCCTACAAAATCGCTCTGTTAGAAAGTGGATGATCATGTGATGGTTTTTGGGCTTGAGGATGTTTAGCAAGGAATACTTAGAATGCAGGATAAATTTTGCATCTTGATGAGAATCGCTCCCTTTTCCTCTAGTTAAGCCTAATTTGCTACTTCCTGATGATGACAATTTGCGCATGAAATGTTCCCTGTCACACAGGTCAAAAGCATTTGCTTGTTTTGCCCAATCCCGTCAATTTTATGAGCTTCATCTAAAGATTATATCAAAACGAATTTATTGTCTATTCGTCTCTCTGAGTTTTGAGGTAATAGATAGAGTAGCATCATAGCATCGAACTCTTTCTGTTTAGCAGTTCCCCATGACTGATTGTGCACAAGATTCAGAAGCCAAGTTCGTACGGCAAGGAGAATTGATGATAAAAATGGTCGGTTCATTTTTTCGCTCCCAGTATAACGAAAGAAGTGACAATGCTCTTGGGAACTCCTATTTATTTCATGACTTCTGGACATTGTTTTATATGTTTTTAGGACTTAAATTTATAGCAAGAATGATGAGAAACGTGCATAGTTGGCAATCCCTCAGTGAAGATGATTACCCACGGTTTGGTGTAGCTGTAGTTGCATGATTCAAATTGGAACCTTGTAGATATCCAAATGTTTGAGATATCTGATCTGATGGACTGTACTTACCTGCATAATGCTGTGGACTTAATGATTTAAGGAGAAACCCAAAAATCTTATATTCTCATTACTTTTATTCATGTTCCCACATGTAATTACAACTCTCCATACTCATCTAGCAACATGGCCTAAACTTGCCACACGCCACTCAACATGCCTTCCCTCAACAACCAACCTCGGGTTGGGCTTCCTCCTCCATGCGTGTGCTAGAGGACTAGTGACCTCGATAGAGATTCCTATCCACATGGATGTCCAACGCCTAACAGGGCATTTGTTATTTTCAAGATTTTATTATTGATTTTTCAGTGTGGGATTAGGACTCTTTAAAGATTGGAGTTTATAATTTATGAGGCATGTTATTCTGAATGGCCATTTTTTTTGTGTTTTTTTACTGTTTCTTCATTGACATGTTGTTTATGGAGTAAAGATATATTTTGGTAAGTCATGCGAGACGTTAGTCATGCTAGGCCCCGAAGATATTAAGAGAAACCGTCAGTAACGAATCTTACTAGGAAAGTAGTTTGGAGGTCCCAATTTAAGTGAGTCTCCCAAATTTTATGTCATACTGCTTTAAAGTTACTGGACTAGTCGGTGGTGGGTAGATTACGGTTTCATTACGGAAAGTGGAGACATCTAGATCATGTTAAAGGTGCTGGAAGTTGATTAATGTCTATAAATGCGTCAGAAAAGTATATTTGTCTGTTAAAAAGGATGCTATAATATGTACATATGCATATAAATATGCGTAAGTATATTTTATATACGTGTGTGTATATATGTCAACTGCTAAAATCCCTTAGTTTTATGTTAAAGCCTTGACATATCTTGTGATGCTGAAGTCCAACATCTGCATGGTCAATTTACCATTTAGCTGTGTGTGTGAGAAGAACCTCATCGTATAGGATTCACTAGATGCAGGATGGGCTTATAGCGGTAAGAGAAACTAGGAAGATGATCCCAAGAGCATCACTGCTGGTATTATCCTCTTGACAAAGTTTTGACTCACCAAAGGAGCACAGAACGAAGAAGTGATCTGAAGGTTCCCTCTAATGGAGTTGAAAGCAGTGTATGATCTTGAGCACATGAGCTCGAGTTCAAGGACTGTTCAGCATGAGCTGTGGCCACTTGATGAAATCGACCCTAGGAAGGCAAAGTTCCCATGCTGCTTAGTGTGGACCCCGCTGCCAGTGGTCTCATGGTTGGCTCCTTTTATTGGCCATGTTGGGATATGCCTAGAGGATGGGGTCATCTTGGATTTCTCGGGCTCAAATTTCGTGAATGTTGGTGACTTTGCGTTTGGTTCTGTGGCACGGTACCTTCAACTCGACAGAAAAAAGGTACAGTTTTCTTGTCATGATGCTCTCTACCAGTAGCATTCACACTGATATGCTACATACATTTTGAGTGTGATTTGCAAAACTAGCTTTTAGCCCCATGCATTTCCCTGGTTTTTTCTTTTTAACTATTCTAGAATCTCAAACACAGTTTACATCTTGTTATGGAACCTAATATTGAAGAATAAAACACAAACATTCACTTTTCGGATTGCCTCTACGAAACATTCCCTGTTTTTCGCATTCAAGGAGGAAGAAGGGGGAAATGCATTGAATTATTGATCCATGAAAAGAAAAAATAAGTGTCAGATTACACAATTTACAAGATGTGATTAGGAAACATTTTGCCAATGCAAATCTAATGTATGTTCCCATCGTTCGTCAAGATGAGAAAAATGGTATGCTTGGAAACTGAAGATTTCTCAGAGTGAGGGAAAAAAAAAAAAAGAAAAGAAAACTATAGTAGGATTCTTTAAGCCATGGCTCTTTCATCTCAATTTTCTTCAACTTCTTTTCATGAATTTCTGTCAGTCACTTTTATATCGAAGAACATGTTTATGTGATCCTCTTGATCACGCTGGTCGGTCGGATTGGGGAAAAGGAGCTTTCTAAGTTGTGAGGAGAATCAGAGTCTTACCCCCTAAAACACGGGTCTCTCAGCAGGGCATCTGTGCTCGAGTAGGTCTATGAGCTCGTATGGTATTCACGAGCCTGGATGATCGATAATTGGCTTGACAAATCTTTTGGTCGTCATCTTGATAATGCATTATTGTTATGTAATCGATCCTCCTTTTTCTTAGTCCTGGTGAAATCCCTCCCTCTAATCGGTCTAAATGTTTTCATGTAGTGCTGCTTTCCTGCCAACCTAGCATCTCACGTCTGCGATCAAGGGTACAAGCACTCCCAGTCCGGAACTTCCCTCACGTGGGATGATGCCCTTAGGTCGACCATCCGGAACTTTGAGCACAAGAGCTACAACCTCTTCACCTGCAACTGCCACTCGTTCGTCGCCGCCTGCCTCAACCAGCTCTGCTATGGCAGCTCGATGGGTTGGAACATGGTGAACGTGGCTGCCCTAGTCCTCTTCCGCGGGCGATGGGTAGGTCCTGCTTCTGTTTTAAGGTCATTCCTTCCCTTCGTCGTGGTCCTCTGCTTAGGGGTATTCCTCGCGGGCTGGCCCTTCATTATCGGCATCATGTTTTTCGGCTCGCTCTTGATAGCGTGGTTCTTGCTGGCAAATTACTGTGTCAAATCCCTTCTAGAGTGCTGAGAATTTGAAAAAGATAATTTTTTTAAAAAAAACATCTGCTGATTATTAATTTGGTGCTGCTCAACTGTGTTAAATATGTATCTTCTTGGTTATTCCGCTATGAAAGGTGTACAGATGACATTGAGAACCAGAGTTTGCTGAGATCTTTAGTGCCATCAAGTTCGACTCTCTCATGGCTCGACCGACATTCATTTTCTTTGGGTTTCAATTGTTTATATTGTGACACGTGGACGGACAGACCCCGTACATGGAGCAGGATTCAAATTCACCCCCATTGCCATCTTCAGAGCTGGCTTTACTAAATTCTGCTAAAGGATGAATGGGAAGTCCGGATATCAAGGACGAAACTTAACTGCTTGAAGAAGATGAAATGGTATCTTTCTCATGATTTATCTTTCTGATGAATGAATGACAAATATAGAAGAATATATGCAGAAACATGTCACTGGTTAACCCCTGCACAGTGAAGTGCAGTGTATCCTTTTTTTTTTTTTCTGACTAAAGGGGACCAAAACTTTATATACAATAAAAATGGCGAAAGGTTAAATCCGAGAGGACGTTCTCCCATGACAAGAAATCTCCATAATCAATACATCTCGGATGGGTTCACGTTCTTTGTCCTGTCGATTGCCTGAGCTGAACAATGGTCCAATGATTTGAATCTTGGGATGATTAGAAGAGTGTTTCCAGTGGTTAACGAGAAGTCTGACGTCTTCTAAACCTGAAGCCGGTCTGCTTCGGTGGTACACGGCGTTCAAATTTTCAGATCAAACACCTTTAGCAAAGTGAAGGACTTCTCAGTCTTCAACCTCTGTGTTGAAAACAAAACTTGGAAACACCGTTGTAACATCCCTGAAATGCCAGCATATATAGGTTAAGAATTGGCTGTCAATTCAGTCGTGCAGATGGGCAAAGCGAGTCACAATTTGAGAACGAAGAGATGAGTGGATAGGGCACATACTTCAAGTAAGGCAAGGTCATGTTTTTCAATAGAGAAGGGTTTTGAAGCACGAAAGCCTTCCATTCGTCTCTGTTGATCTTGCCGTCCTTGTCAGCATCTGCATCAGCAAATGTCTGCAAGAAAGCACAGATCCCCTGGAATATAAACCCCTTCAACAAAGCCCCAAACAAGAAAAGGAATGGAATTATATGAACTCTTACCTTGTCAATTATAGCCTCGAGGAGGTCATCAGATAATCTCATCTCAGATTCCATTAGTATTGCAATTACCATTTGTTTAACCTGGAAATAATTCAAGTCTGGTCAGTCGTTGCCCCAAGATCTCGACAAGTATTAGTAAGACACAAATTTGACATGGATAAAGTAGACTCACTTCTTCTCGTTCAATAAACCCAGTTTCTCTGAGATCATACAGCCTAAACGTGACTGCAGGAAACAAAAATACATTTGCACAACCATTGATGAATAGAGCATTTCCTCCGGTCTATTAATTGTTGAAATGCTAAATCAAATCCTTACAACTGATTTTGTCTTCAATTGAAGCATAAGGGTGGAAAATGCTGAGGGCATGGACAAATTCTTCAAATTCAATGACTCCATTTTTCTTCTCATCAAAAAGATCAAATACCTGTAAAACAGAAGTAGACACATTAGACGATGCACTACTATTACTGATATGAGGCAGATTACAGTCGATGATATTTCATGATACTGCAAATTACATCCAAAATATATAAAATTATATTATATTTGGATGTTTCCGTACATGATAGCAAATTTTTCATCACAACATTTGGAATGATTAGTATATCAAAAAACAAGTTGACATATTAACCAAGATTCATCAGCAGGATTATGCAAGGGAAAGCCGGAGAAGCTCTTCGACAAGTGAAAAACCACCCAAAAAAATGGCTTTACGAGAGTCTGAGAGAGAATCAGGATGAATTACCCGATCAAGGAAGAGATTCTCGCCTGATGGAGTTTGGAACAGTGCTAGCTGTAGCTCTTCCTACAGGGTGACAAATTATGTAGAATTATCATCATATAGCCTCAACCCGGAGCATGTTAAAGTTATTCAAGAAGTGATTCTATTGTCACAACATAGCAAGTAGGCTGCTGCTTGTTCAGTAAATTCAAGAAGAACCACAAGATGAAACTCTCCATGACAGGGCCGACTGAGTAGGATCACATATCAAGGTCTCATTGATGAATTTATTGAAACAATATTATTGCATTGAGTACATTCATATAGCAACATAAAAAGCGCATCTGGGCATCAAAATATTCAGTTTTAAACTATCAAGATCAGGATGAGTCCCTATCGAATTGAGGGACACCATCTCTACTCTGTTCAGACCTGATAAATGCATATGCAGCAGCACAGAGGCATGCAATCAAGCACACATGCACATACGTGCATGCACATAGATATATATATATATATATCAGCCCGAAGAATGCCACTGCTTGTTTCACCAGAGACATTGAACAATAGCGACTATATGTAATCCTCAGATGAATTACATATTCCTCTTTATCAACCAGACGTGGGTAAGAGCAAATTATCCAACCATATAAGCATCTCCATTCTATTATTTTATTCTGAGAATGACAAATATGTAACAGGTAGAAATGGAAAAAAGGGGCCAATAGAAAATTAAGGATCCGAGTCTATCCACCTTATGAATTAGGCCATCATCAATAATAGAGCTGCTCAATTTCTTGAACAACTCATACAGTGCCTCCACTTCATTTACGGTAACTGCAACATAATGAAATTAATCCACCTTCATCAATCAGAAAATAATCCCTGAAATCAAATGAAGTCCAGTAGCCCTTTCTCCATAACATGACTCAAATTTGATACTGTCCAATCCTCTATGAACCATTTTTCTTCAAATCTTCTTGAGATTATAACTTTCAGGAAACAGAGATGGCATTCAACCTTGTCAAAGACTAATAATGAAAGATACTTGATGGAGCCCCCTACTCAGGTGCTGTTGGCCAATTTCATTGCCATGGCAATGTTGAGGGAGGTGACAAGATGGAGCTATCCCTCTGATGGACACTCTTCCTGAATGCACTAGATGGCAATAGTTTAATGCTGATGTTTGAGAAGCTTTCAGAAGGTGATAGATGCCGGATAAAATACTCTTCTTTCCAAACACCCTCATCCTTCATTAGATATGGCCTAACTTGAGGGTTCGAGTAGTATTCCCAGAAAACACCGATAGGACAGGATTGTTTGCTTTATGGCGGGCCAAGGTCCCACCCTCAGGGGGGATGGGTGCATTCAATGCACTTTACGTATAGAGAAATTTTCAGGGTTTAGCACAGAGAAACAACAAATTGAATTGAAATCGTTTATTTCAAAATTCCTAAAAAGATAAGACATAAAAAATGGGGCCCTGAAAACATTATGAAGCATAGTATAACACAACTTAGAAGCTCCCAACTTGCTTAAAGAGAGAGAAACTTACAATTTGTCTCATCAGCAAGGCCAGGAAGGTCTTTGAACCCACACTGACTTTTCTTGCGCTGAGGACGGTAGAAGCAACTGGAAAATGCAAAAACTATGATTTCAACTACCGCAACGAATGGGATAAACGCTGTACAGATCCGTTCCGCAATCGTCAAGGAGCTGGATCTCTGCAATCCATAGAGAAATGCAAAATGAGACCGTAACTTTATGAAAATCGCCACAGACAAGTTAAACAGACACAAAATTTTCAGATGGGAACACGCTTTAATTTTGCGTTGAGGAAGAGAAATCTGGCAGCTGTGAATCTTCATTTTTGCGTTCATGGCTCACGATCTCGTGAAAATAAGCAGCTTAAAGGGAGGAAAAGAATATATCGGAATCTTCAATCGACGCATTATCCCATAAGCATATGTTCAAAGGTAAGGATCTCAATCCACCAATTCCTCCTCCCCATTTTAGTCCACGGTTGAAAGTTAGATCGAATCTCCACGGAGCGGTTATTCACCATCTACCCCAACAGACGGAGACATTTCCCAGAGAGCCATACTGGTTCAATTTCACAGAATGATGCACCGAGAATGGTCGAATCCGCGACGTACCAAAGGGTTCGTGAGGCTATTCATCGGCCCTCGCGTGAATTCATCGGCTCTTCGAGGGTGGTCTTCTCCCTCTGTATAGCGACCGTTTACTTCTACCTCAACAGCTTTAATCTGACGGAATGGCTCTTCTTCTCGAGAAACTCCTCCCCTCTCTCCCCCCAACTTGACGAAGGAGCAGCACGGGAGGAGGAGGACGAGGACGAGGAACAGGAGGAGGATGAAGGTTTCGTGATAGCTTCTCTCTCCGTTGTCCTCGCGCCTTCGCTGCTAGATGTTAAACGGATCGGATTAACCCGGAATTGAACCGTTTAAATACAAAATCAACTTGTAATATCTCTAATTCGGTCTGTAATCACTCTTATTAATCTAAGAGGCAGTAATGAGCCAAGTCGAAAATATACACCTATTAAACCATAATCAGTCCAGCATATTTCCCTGTTGACCAGGTCCGAACCGGCCAGGTCCCTTTCTAAAACTGGATCGTAGCAGGCCGGACCGTCAAAATCCTTACCCCACCCGCCAGGTGTTATTGCCTGAGTTGCCTGCCTCCTTGTACCTGCAAATTGTAATCAATGGCCATAAATGGCCGAAAATAAATCAACGGCAAAATTTGAGATGGTCGGCCAAAATTTTTTCCACTCTAAAATTTATATTTTTCCATTTTTGTTTTTAAATCTTAAATTCTATAAATATCTCATCATTCTCACAATTTCAATTCACTCAAAATTTCTCAAACTCTCTAATTCATTATCAAATCTCTTCAACAATTATTTCAAATAATTTTCATTGTAGTCTTATTAATTTCTCAAGAACATCATCAACATCGAATTATTAACGATATTGACAATTAATTGACAAATTATTTTACAAGTTCAATAACGGATGTTATCATAATAAAAAAAATTAATATTTATTCAAAAAATATAATAATTCATTCATGTAAATGAAATAAACAAAAATTTATGAGATATAATTATAAGTAAAATATGCTAATTTTAAAAATTAATTGATTTTAAATAATTCAAATTAAAAAATAGATAAATTGGTATTATTCACAGTTTGAACCGGTCTACTTAGGCATAATTTCAGGCCAGTTCATATTTTTCTAAACTGTGATCTATAACCGACCCGGCCTGTTAAGTATAATAGGCTAACCCATAATAGAGGCAAATGGTTCCATGCTCGGAATCGGGCCGAACTTCCCATTTAACATGCGCAGCTATTACATTGCCAAATTTGTGCTTAATTTCGATTCAACTTCTACAGAACATGAGATATCTCAAAATGAAGCAGAAAGATTAATTTTGTCACAATTCTACTCCGGAAGGTTGAGGATGAGGAAAGCAATCAAAGCCGCGCTGAGCATCCGCGGGCTCAAGCTCCGACGGCCATGGACGACAAAGCTTGAGCTTCAAATCTCCCTCATGAAGCTTACAGGGTAAGGTTTTGACTATAATTGTAAAATTTCCACTAAAATTATAAGAGGATAAATGCACATTTAATCCAAAAGTTTAAGTTGATATGATAATAATATTCATTTTTTTAAATAATTTATAATTTTCTTTTATCGATGTGAGATTGTGTATCTTAATATACATTCTCACATGATAATGTGATCCATTTTGTTACATGCATTAAATACTCGTCCTCAATAACTATCTATAAACTAAGTATTCTTCTTCTAATCTTGGACCAAAGAGATAACTAGTCACAAGTCGGATAATTTTCTTCCGTACTCGAGCCTAATATCAATTAATCACGAGTCCAGCTTCCGGACTCGGATAAGGTGAGATGTGAGCACATTAGCTATGATATTATGTAGAATTTCCAATAGAAATATAAGAGTAATGAACTCATGTCTAACCCAAAAACTTAATGTGTTAGAATAATTGTAACTAGTTTGCCACAATTTTTTAATTCATTTTTCGCTTTCAATAACTATTAACGAGCCGAATATACTCTTCAGTTCTTAGACGAGAGATAAATTAATCCAATAGTTAGTCAAACTATTGGTGTCAATAATTATCAAGAGTCAGGTTTTTTTTTGCCTCGAGCCTATCAATAATTGACCTCGAGTCTTCTTTCGGTTTTGGATCTTGACGAGATGTGAGCCCATACGATAACCTACTCTGATATCATATAAAATTTTCTATGTGTTCATAAAAGCGATGAACTCATGTCTAATCCAAGAGATTAAGCTGATAAAATAATAGTATTTAGTATTTTATAGATTCTTAATTTTTCTATTTATTTAATCAATATAAAATCGTATATATTAACAATCATGGAAAATGAAGATCCTGGAGCTCTAAATCAATAGGAACAACGACTGTTACCAAGAATGCATGAATACCGTCCATTGCTCTTCGATATAAGATTTGGCTTTTACAATTTTGAGCCACCTAATGAAGTCATAGTCGAGCTTGAACTCATTTGCTTATTGAGTTGACCTTAAGTTATGGAGCGGTCTCAATTTACTCTACAGTCACAGTTGGATTTAGAAAGAATATACGTAAAATATATATTAGAGATATCATATACATCAAATATGAAATAAAATATTCAGAATAATATCAAATACGGTATATATATAGGTTTTTCTAATGCATGATTGATATAATTATGATATTATCAATTAATTACCTCCTAGATTAAGTGGTGGGGTAAGCCTACGGACAGGCTACTATTTTACTTAATTCTTTAAGTGTGCATATCAACAAATTTCATGGCTTTGACCTATGATCTGCCGCGCTTATCTTCCTTGGTACTTTATAATTCACTTCTTGCATCATATAAAAGTCGACTAAAGTCAAGTTCTAAAAAAAAAAAGACTTTTGATGAGTTAATAACCCATAAATCTGATTGACTTAACTAAATATAACATGTGTATTCATTAATAAGTTATGATTTTGTATGTTTAATTCTCTTATTATGTGTAGCTATCATAGATATACTTGCATATGAACTTACCTAAATGAATGGATTTTGTGAGATCTCAGTAGCTATGTCACTGCGAACTGCTTAGAGCTAAGAGGAACTGAGGACAAGTTGTGTTTGATGACCACACATGAGCTTGGTTAAGTATCTTCTTAGGACCAAAAACAGAGCCTGTAGCACCCTAAATCTCACACGAAACATGTAAAGGAAAGATCTGATTTGAAATTAAAATTATAGATACAAAATGACTTTTAGGGAAAAAACGATGTGATTGATGAGAAAAAAGGGTAGCGTACAATCTTGGGGGTGACTTGGGAAGGGTTTTGGAACTTCTGGGACCAATTAAGGATCAAATTAACGTCAAGGGCACAATGGTTAATTTGGAGGGGGACCGAAAATGCAAACCTCTGCTGGAAGGAGAGACCTTAACAGACTGGGAATTTTATAATTAAGGCTCCCTTGTGGATCCAGGTAATTGCCTTGCTGGATGCTTATCCCACACTGGCGGGTGATGTCACAGCCAAGTAGGAGGGTCTCCGCCAGGTGGCAATGATGGCTGTTAGAGTTTTCTTCTTTTATTGCCAACTGCCAACTGACACGTAACTGTCGATAGCTTCAAAAAGAGATTTTTTTTTAATCATTGCCCTCGGTAGATACCTGTTTCTTGAAACTACAGTAGAATTTCAGTCGTGTCTTGTTGACTGGGCATTCATTGATTATTAGTGTTGTTAATTTCATTTAGCGCATCGGTGATTAAATATAAAAATTCGCATAGAGAATAGCAAGAGCGACTTAATCATCAAGTGGGACTATGAATCACATACGTAGCAGTAAATTAAAATTCATATACACATCTCGTGTTAAATATTGTAGCCAGTATGTCAATATCCAATTAGACTCCCAATTGAGAATAGGAAAGAAAGACTACGCGCAAATTTGTGGCCTCAGCTTCGTGTAAAATTCCATTTTTCTAGATGAGGATTCATTAAGTTATTAACATTGGGGTTAATTTTACGCGAGAGAGCACGCATCGTCAAGTTTGATGAGATCAATGAAGAGTCTTCCATTTTGTCAACTCAAACCGGCAAAAAAATCCGTCCCGATTCGAATTAAATAAAATAATTATTTTAAAAAATAAATTTAAATAATATGATATTTTAAAATAAATTTTATAAGATATAATTGGTTAATTAATTTAAATATTGTATTAATTTAAATGAAACATTGGAATAATTATTCAACCAATAAGTTACTCAAGAAGGGATTTGAACCAATACCACATCCACAAACTATCCTCTTATTGACCATTAGACTGAATCACAGAATTTATAAAAAATTCTCCAAGAATATCATAATATATTTACATTTATTCTTTCCTTACACGTTTTTCTCCACCATCACTATTATCTTCAAACCTGACTTTTCACGTATTTTAGATACGTTCCCTACTTTCTTTACCGCTAATACACCATGGCCGTGTGTAGCACGGGTCGGTCATCATCTAGTATTCATTAAAAACATTCTCCTGACTAAGGTATCATGTTCAAATATTATGAATAAAAAAAATTATGTGAAAATATCTTTATTATTAAGTAGGTCGACCCAACTCGAGTTAGATTAGTCATGGCTCGATTTCGAATTCGAGTTTTGTAAATGTAAAAAACTTATGTGCGGAGAGATTTACCATTCAGTAAATTAACCTAACTCGAAAATAAATTAGTAAATTCCGATAACTTGTATATATCAAATAATTTATAATAAAAGATTACTCTAGTCAATAAATTGAATATTGGATCAAACCGGTGTAATCAATCAATTGCGCTCTTACTCATCCCCAAAAAAAAGCTTTCTTGGCATTTCATGCACCGAGACGCTACCTGCCTTTTTTTTTTTTTTTGACCCGGTCTAAGTAGAGAGACAACACTGTACAGTGGATTAGAATTTTCCTGGCCAAACGCACGACAGACATTAGGCATTCGATCACGCAATCCCAAGAGTCCCTCGCGATGGATGGAATTTAGTCATTCAGCCACACACACACACACACACACATATATATATATATATATCCACACGTGTACACGTAGAATAGATATAATAAACCCTATAACTAATATTCGCACATTAAATATTGATCCACTTACATAATGTAAAATCAAATTGAATTAGCGGGCACAATAAATAAAAAATGCAGGATTCAAATGAGGAAAATGAATTATTTTAGAAGAATTTATGGGGTTTCAAGATTCATATGCGTTTAAAAATTCATCTTTGGAGAATGGCTAGGGGAGCCTTCCTTGGACCTCTGCCGAGGATTCAATAAATGTGACACCGCTTCCCATAGCCTCAAGCATTTATTTGGGGAATGTCCATACATCAGAATCCCATGGAGACAATCTGAATGGTGCATATTCAAATTGTAGTCCTCATGCATGGAATGTTGATTTGAAGTCGCTGACCGAATGCTTGATCTCTAGTGTGAAAGTTCCATTGGATGCCAGTGATTTTCATCATTGCTCTCTTTTTATGGCTATGCTATTTAACCAGTTCTTGATAGAAAGGAACAAGGTAATTTACCCTTTATCCAATTTGTCTCTGACTCGAACAATGAATGTATGGATTTAACAAAGACTACTGTGGACCCCTCGGTGGAGTTGATTGATAATTCCCTTTCCTCGCCGTGTCCATGCTTTAAATGTAGCTTCTTTTTCTGTTGAGCAAAGGGCTCATAGTACAGGCATGCTCGGATCTTTTGGCACGCAGAGGGGACGAGGAGGAGGAGGAGGAGGACCAGTCATCCATTCAACTCAAAAGCGGCATGGGCAGCAACAGAGCCATGCTCGACAAGGATGGCTTTTATTAATGAACCGCAGATGTCTCGTTGATCCCAGGAATGTCACTCCCACCCCTCTTCATAAGCTGAAGCAACTGCGCCTTTAGTCTCGGCCCCATATTGCCCCTACGATGAATCGGCACTCCATCCTGTTTCAATCTAATTCTTCCGGGCCTGTCTCTTTTGTTCGGAGACGATCGACTCCATCCTGTGATTGCAAATGTATTATCCAAGAATATTTTGAGGTTGTTGACGGGTTTCATTGACCATTTTCTTTGTGAATTCTCACTCTCTCTCTCTCTTTCTCTCTGTGGGTATACATGAGAAGCCTAATCCAGAATTTAACTGACTTCAAAATAGATACCGTTAAGAAAAGGAAATAGCCGATGAAATTCTTAAACATAAGAAAGGGGGAAATAGAATGAGTGCGCATCCCAGAGAGAGAGAGAGAAGGTAAGTCATTTTATGTCATGATAATGAACCATAGTTTTTAAAATTGAACCGGACCGAAAATGATATAAGTATAGACTCATAGGTTAGATCAAAGGTTTAATAGGTCAAATCACATATTTAATAAATAATATTACTAATAAATTCATATAATATCATAATTTTAAATCAAATTTATAATATAACTCATTAATATAACAATTATATTAAACAAAAATTTAGCCTAAAATATAATATAATATAATATAATAAGTACATTATAATAAGTTTTTATTTTTTAATTTTAAATCGGTTGATTTTTTTAACTGTTCATTTGGATTCACCGGTCAGACCGAAAACTGGTCAGTTCAACTAAAGTTGACTTTATTGAAAGTGCAATTAAGTTTTTTATATAAACCGGACCGGGTGAGTCCATTTAGAATATTCGATGTGAAACCTTATTTTAAGGAGGAAGAGAGTTTTATCGGCCGATACGGTTTGAATCTGAATTAATTAGAGTCATATGAGATTCCGAATGGTTTACACCGGAAAAAAAAATCCTACACGGTCTCTCCTCCCCAAAAATTAAAGAACGGCGTATTGTTGGACGGCGTTTCGGTCATGAATAAGAAATATAAAATACACGTGCGTAAGTTTTTTTAATAAATTAATGCAAACCCGCGTGGGCAAATTCTGTTCATGATTGGCAATCAAATTAATCAGCGGCTCAGAACAGCTAATTGCGTGTGGCGGCCCTCCTTTTGTACCAGCTAGCTGGCCATGAAAATTGACAAATTTTATTACTTTTATATAACTCGCTGGTCATCTGAGGACCAAATCGATCATCATCTAGACCTCTCTTTCTGCGTTCATTCTCTTTATTAATCCGACTAAAAGAAAGTAAATCAGCTTCCCAAATGGAACATTCATTGAATTCCTCATACATCCGTATCATCATTATTTTTTTCCTGTTTAAATTACATAATATTTAAAAATTTAATTAAACTCAACCGAGCTAGATTGAGATATTTACGATAAGATTTTTGCACGTGTCTTTTAAACTGTATTCACACTTTTGCTTTTTTGACTTTGGAATGAGCTTAAAACATTTAAAAGCTGGGTCGCTGTTACGACTGCCTCCAGCGGAATTGACGAGGAATCAAAGATTCAGAATTGTGGAATAATATTCGGTGAGGCAATGATTAATCCAACGCTGTCCTTCAACTATTTCATGTTGATTTTTTTTAAAATTATATACGTAATTTGTAAGTTTAAAAATATTTTTTTAAAAAATGAATTAAAGGTAAATAATAAGTTTAATGATTATTAAATTATACTTTTTTAATTGTTAGGTGTATAATTAATTATAATTAATAATTACTCGCCATACATCACATCCGTCACTGTCCTAGCTTTTTGCTTGCACGAAGCCAATTCATTAATATTGACCGACCGAGGGCGAATCAACGCCACAATTTCTAGATATTTCAGAAATTAAATTTCACTGTTTTTTTAAATTACCTTTTTTTTTGGGTTATAAGGTATCTTTATATATTTAAAGTTTAATAGAAGAAATAAGAAATAAACGTTATATGAGTATTATAATAAAAATTAAAATTAAAATTTTTTATAATTAAATTGAGAATTATACCTTTATATCAAATTCAATTTATTCAATTCTATCATCCTTAATTTTCCTAAACTTGGTGTGAATTTTGGTCCATTGGGTAGATTCTCGATCGTCATGCACATCTTCTCTCACCTATACTCCTGTATTATGTGGAGCTTTACCTCTCAGTCTCCTTTTGCCCTACGGTAATTGCCCGTAGCGAATAACTTTTACTTTTAGATTAATGCGTCTGATCAAAGGGGGAATGACAGTAAATTTCTAAATTTGCACAGCTACTTAATTCTCCAAATTTTCTCACCCACTTCCTCCTACTCTCTTTATTTCCGGACACTAATTCCTATCCTTGCCGGTACCTATCATATTATTGAAGGTATAGGTTAACACCTACAATATAATCACTCATGCCTTCGGTACCAAAATAACCTTACCAATAAATTTAGGGAAGATGATCACGAACTTTGCTTTTAGTAAACGATTTACCACCGATCATCTTTTCATCCAAATCCATGATGGAAGGCCAAACCGTCGTTAGAAGTAATTGAAATGACTAAAATGCCCGTGCGGTGAGGGGTTAAAAGACCAAAGTGACCATGGAGAAGGAACCGAGAGGCAGAGATATGTGAGTAATCGAGGCTACTGGGGCTTCCTATCAAATGCACAGTACATGTGTAATTTCAGCCCGACGCACTAGATCCAACATGGTTGGATCCGCCTTGGACAAGCTTAACCCGGCCCATGCCTAGGTCAGGTCGGATCCGGGTTTGTCTTTCCTCGTGCTACACGGTCTACACGTGTACTAAATTACATAAGACTTTCATTTGACATTTTTAATTAATTAAATTGGATGGTATTTATTTTACATAAGATATTTATTTTAAGATTTTATTTTCCTTTTCGGGAGGGGAAAAAAAGGATAACAAATTTAAAAAGTAAGAACTGAATCGGACCGAATTCTGAGGCCCAAATGCATAATTTCAGGGGCCCATTAAAGTTCGAGGTCCATAAAGCCCATCGACGTCACTCTTCCTCCTACACGTCTCTCCCCGCTGCTGCTCCGGCGGCTGCCTTCTCCGCTCACTGCAGCTCCTTCCGCCTTGCACCGGCGAGCTTGACGTCAATTCCGAGACCCGAGGACCGGGTTGGAAGTTGATTCTACGAAGCAGGGGAAAGGCTTCGAGAGCATTGAAAACTATGATCAACGGCTGAAATTGGGGGTCAAGTATCTGCTTGATTCTACAAAGGCACAGCTGCCTTTAAAAGATCTTAATTAGCAGATTTGTGACATATAAATGCTCATTGGAAGGAAAGGAACTCAGCTTACCACACTCATTAGAAGAAGAATATTTCAGAATTCGTTTTCTTTGTTTCTAAATCAACTTCTAAATACTCAGCTTTACATATATCTGACAATGAACGAACTCTGCAGAATTCCTTGACTGAACTAAATGTTGTTGTTGATGCAGCAGAATATGCTCCTAAAGAAGACACTATGCTGGAGTTCTCCCTTCTTAAGTAGGGAGCTAGGAGGAGGAGGAGGGCAACTTATAACAGTTTTACATAGATGCTGCTCGGACATCAACTAAAGCCTATGTGGCGGGAGTGGCCTTTTGCAATGGACAGAGGAGGCTTCATTGGTCCAATGGATGGATGTGCCAATGGATTACTAGAGACAATACAATGGTTGCCCACAATCTCCGCCAACTGGGAAGGCTATTTTGAAGGACTAGGCTTGTACATTTCTTTTAGGGAGTTCTTCCCCCAGCAACGAATTGAAGATTTAAATTATTTATCAAAAAAATGGAAGAATGGTAAATTTAATTTTCAATTAGTTAACATTTGATGGTAAATTTTAAATTAGTTTTCACTCAATTTTTCCATCATTGTCTGTAATTAAATTTACTATGGCGTGCCAATTCCATGAGAGGAGTGGTGGAATGAATCCTCTAAGACGGTCTATTTAAATTGTGTTTTGAATTTTGAAAACGGTTATCATCATTATTTGATTTACTTATTTTTCTAGCGTCGATGGAGAGAACAAGTTGTCCCGGTAATTGGTATCTGGGTGACTTGGTTGACCATGCCTTCCTCAACACGGAGATGCCACTGCAGACGAGACGAGACGAATAACGGGTGGAAGTCTTGTCAAATGAAGCCGGTCATTATTTCAACAAATGGTGTACATGGTACTGTTCAAATCTGTATGAAAAATTTTACGATCCAGTTATTGGATATTTTAGCAAGTATCGAAGTCGATCGGATTATTCTTGCTTAATGTGTAGAAAGTCGATAGTAAGTAAGCTGTTTGACTAAATAATTGAACGATCTAACAACCGGATGGTAAAAACTCAATTTATGCATATTTATATATTGTAACGGATAGTTTCTCTGCAGGAAAATTGGCGGAGGGCTTATTCAAGAAATTAATAATTGATTCGACAAAGAAGATTTTGTATAGTGTTATCATTTTTATCTTTACAACTAAAAAATTATAATTTTAATTATTATTATTAAAATTTTCATATCCCCTTATTTATTCTATTTTTATGCTTACCATATTTTAAACTTATAATCCTTCTATATAATAAAAAAAATTAATCCCCACGGCTACCGATAACGTGCATTCCCCGTTACCATCTCTACAAAAAAAAAAAGGGAAAAAGGCGAACTCACGGACCTATTTTACTAAATTCCAACCATAGTTTTAAAAATCGGACCGGGCTAGCTGGTTTAACAGATTCAACTGAGAACCGGTCACTCACCTAGTTTAGTTCCTAGAAAAGATTTAATTGCACATTCAAAGAGGTTAATTCCTATTGAACCAGCCGATTTCTAGTATGACCAACGAACCCAATTGAATTGGTAGAAAAATAGGCTAATTTAAAATTAAAAAAATCAAAATGTATTATAATGTATCTATTTTATTTTACTAGAGTTATATTTATATTTTATGTTAAACTTTTGTTTAATATAATAGTTATATTAATGATTTTTGTTATAAATCATATTCAAATTATGATATTATGTAAATTTATTAGTAATATTATTTATTAAATATACGGTTCAACTCATTGAATCCTTGGTTCAACCCATGAACCCATGCCTATACTACTTCCCAGTCTAGTCTGGTTTTAAAAGTTAGGTTCATAATTTTAAAAACCGGACCGGGCCAGCCGGTTTAACCTATTCGACCAGAACCGCCAACTCACCCGATCTGGTTCTCATAAAATACTCTAATTACACTTTAAATTAGGTCAAATCTAGTTGAACCGGCCAGTTCCTGGTCAAACCAGTAAACTAATTGAACCGGTGAGAAAATCGGCCAACTTAAAATTAAAAATAAAAAAATATATAATTATTATAACCTACTTATTTTATTTTACTATATTTATATTTATATTTATATTTTATGTTAAATTTGAGACTAATATAATAACTATATTAATGATTTTTATTATAAATTATAGTTAAATTATAATATTATGTCGATTTATTGGTAATATCATATTATTAATATTATTTATTAAATATACGGTTCGATCTATTAAACTCCGGTCTGATCAATAAACCCATACCTTGACCGGTTTCTAGCCTAATCCGATTTTAAAAACTATGGTTAGGTTACCAACCACCAAAATCTCATCATTTTTATTTTAAAATTTCTTTTTTATTAAAAAATATTAATTTTTCCTGCCCTTTTCCCTTCTTTGGGGGAAACTTGGTTTTGCACCCTAAACTTTAACCTCGTGATCAACGGGCACCCTGAACTTACATCTTTCAATCAATCGCAGTGGTAACTCCACGAAAAGATGTTGAATTGAGCGTCAGCGAACTTTATTCGGGCATTCAAGAGAACGTCAGACTTCGGCAACATAGCTTGCCGGAGAGGTTCTTTTGGTTAAATCTTTTGACAAGCAGAAACCAAAAGTTCGAGGGGGCATAATTGGACAGTTAAAACTTCATGGTGCAAAGCTAAACTTTCGACTTTCTCTGATAAAAAAGTATATATTTATTCGAATCATGGGATTCACGTCACCACCTCTCACTTGCCCTCTGTCTCCCAACCTCTGTGCTCAATGCTTTCCCTCTACTGAGGAGCAACATTTCATGGCCTGCCCAATAACATCTCGCTATCTTCCGGCTGTCTTGTCCGTCTTTTCCCCCTCGCTTTCTCTGGTCTACCTCTTATTCCAAGTCAACCCCGTCTCGGAGGAAAAAGGGAACGAATCACCATCTCAACCAATTCTCTGTTCGATTTCGTGTCGTCAGAAGATTTCTGTCCACAGGTGCCAGTTGACGGTGGTTTTGATATCGAAATGGTAGATGATCCCATCTGTCCTTGAGATGTTACAGTATCATCCCGTGAGGAAAGTGTGAGGGAATTTGACAGCAAAACGTGTCGGTTTCTTTGGCATTGTGACTGCTTTCAATGCTCCTTTCCCACGTCTTTCGATTCATTCTAATGAGCTGAAGTTTGCTTGCTGGTACGTTTAAATCGAGCCACATAAGATTTCACTAATGGAGCCAATAAAGGAGAAGTATGTGAGGTAAATGTCGCGTATTTTCCTATATGTTAAGATCTTTCTGTGTTGTTTCTGCAGTTTTGTTCTAGTAATGCAGAAACCTGGATTCGGAAAAAATCTTTGCAGGCTTTATGATGATGAAAAGCTCAACCCGGAAAGACCGTTGCCAATATTCAAGGTGCCGAGTAGCAAATTCCCCAAGTTGGGGGGATTTAAGGTTGTTTTCCCCGAGACTGGGACTGCCCACGAGCCATGGATCGACTGGATCCTCGACCCTGGAAGTGGCCTTGTCCTCCAATGGAACAGGATCTTCCTGTTCTCCTGCCTTGTGGCCCTGTTCGTGGACCCGCTCTTCTTCTACCTTCCTTCCATGGCAGTGAATGGAAGTGGTGCTGGCAGTAGTCCGTCATGCATGACTACAGATCTCAATCTGGGCATTGTCGTCACATGTTTCCGGACAGTTGCCGATGTTTTCTACTTGCTGCAGCTAGTTGTTAAGTTCCGAACTGCCTACGTCTCCCCAGCATTCCGGGCATTTGGGAGAGGCGAGCTTGTCACAGACCCGAAGAGAATTGCCATGAGATACCTGAGATCGGGTTTCTTCCTTGATCTGCTCGCTGCCCTGCCTCTTCCGCAGGTATAGTAGTCTGGTTGATCCGATACCTCCCCTTCTTTTCCTGTATAATTTTGTTGTTACACAGAACATAGTCCACAAGATATCAGCTCAGCACAAATTTCTCGGACTAAGTTTCGATCAATGGAATTGTCGAGCTCTGTTATTTTACAGTCGGGTAGACTTCCGCTCAACCTAAGAGTGTCTTTTCAGGTGTACTAAGCGAGCCTCTTAAAACCAATTGAGCCCAGAGTTGTTTATTTTCCATGTAGATCATGATATGGTTCGTTATACCAGCAACAAGAAGTTCCCATGCAGCTCACACCAACAATGCGCTCGTGCTGATCGTTCTGCTCCAATACATCCCCCGACTCTACCTCATATTCCCTTTAAGTTCGCATATAACCAAAGCTACTGGAGTCGTCACAAAGACAGCATGGGCTGGAGCTGCTTACAATCTCCTGCTCTACATGTTGGCAAGTCATGTAAGTGAAAATCGAAGCGAAACTCTCCATATCCGTGAACAGACAAAATACTCATCAGTTTCCTTTCCTCCTCAGAAATATTCGTCGGTTCAGTTGAAGTACATTCTCGAGAGATTGGATAAGCAATGACTATATCCCTTCTGGGATACTAAGGACCGAATCAAATTGACTTAACCTCTGTTTCCTGTAGGTCTTGGGTGCCTCATGGTACCTTCTTTCGATTGAGCGGCACGCAAGTTGCTTGAAATCGGCATGTAATAATGAACTCGCGCCCATGAAGTGCTTCCTTCAGTATTTGGACTGCAATACCTTGAAGGACAGCAGTCGTAAAGCCTGGGCAGAGAATACTACCGTATTTAGTACATGCGACCCTAACAAAAACACCGGTACATTTGAGTACGGTATATTCGCTAATGCAGTGACGGAGAACGTTGTATCCTCAGACTTTGTTGAGAAGTACTTGTATTGCCTCTGGTGGGGTCTACAGAACTTGAGGTACATTTATGCACACTCTGCAGCCATTGCAGTTATTATAGCTCGTTATAAAGTACAGTTCTCTGTTTGTTACTCATAGATGGCAAGGTTTTGTTAATGGCTTTGTTTGCTTCGAATATCCTGCAGTTCTTACGGGCAGTCACTGAGCACGAGCATATTCATCGGGGAGACCTCATTTGCTATACTGATTGCTATTCTCGGACTTGTTTTATTTGCACACCTCATCGGAAATATGCAGGTAAGATAAGGAACCAAAGCGCGAACAAACACACACACACACACACACACACTACTGTTTACAGTATTCCGAGACATCAGTTTTATGTTTACTTTGTTTTCTGCCTTCCTAGGCATATATGCAGTCGATCACAGTGAGGCTCGAGGAGTGGAGACTTAAGAGACGGGACACGGAGGAATGGATGAGACACCGTCAGCTTCCTCAAGACTTGACGGAGCGGGTTCAACGGTTTGTGCAGTACAAGTGGCTAGCGACGAGGGGAGTCGATGAAGAATCAATCTTGCGTGCTTTACCATCCGATCTCCGTAGAGATATCCAGCGCCACCTGTGCTTGGATCTTGTCCGGAGGGTAAATCGTGTTCACCTTGTTCATCGATAAATACTATTCCACCTACGTCTTCTTTGTGAACCATTCTCTTTAATCGTTTTGATCCATCAATCTGCAGGTTCCTTTCTTCTCGCAAATGGATGATCAGCTACTCGATGCAATATGCGAGCGACTTGTGTCCTCACTGAGCACAAAAGGCACGTATATTGTGCGTGAGGGTGATCCAGTGACCGAGATGCTCTTCATCATCCGGGGGAGGCTTGAAAGCTCCACAACCAATGGCGGCCGCACGGGATTCTTCAACTCGACCATGTTGAGGCCAGGGGACTTCTGCGGGGAGGAGCTGCTCTCGTGGGCCCTGCTCCCAAAGTCCACCCTCAACCTTCCCTCATCGACAAGGACAGTGCGATCTGTTGATGAGGTCGAGGCCTTCGCTCTCAGGGCCGAGGACCTCAAGTTTGTGGCTAACCAATTCCGGCGACTCCATAGCAAGAAGCTGCAGCACACTTTCCGATTCTATTCGCACCACTGGAGGACTTGGGCGGCATGCTTCATTCAAGCGGCATGGCGGCGGTACAAGAAGAGGATGATGACCAAGAGCCTCAGCACGAGGGAGGAGTCCTTCTCACACGACTTCGACTCTGCCAAGCAAGAGGGAGCCATCAACCAGACCGAACAGGATGAAAAGTATGAGGAAGAGTACAACTCGAGCTCCGTCCACTCTTCTTCTTCTTCTTCTTCTCATCAGGTGAAACAACATCTTGGGGTGACAATACTGGCGTCCAGGTTTGCGGCAAATACCCGGAAGGGCGCCCACAAAGTGAAGGATGCGGAGATGCCGAAGCTGCAGAAGCCTGAGGAACCCGACTTCTCTGTAGAGCCCGATGATGAGTGAATATATTTACATGGTACACATGTCTTGCAAGCTATAGATCGATCTTATTTGAATCTGTACAAGTACTGCTCTTCTGATAAAATTTAGACTCCAGCCAGTCGATCGGATGGGACAGAAACTAGATTTCGAGCAGATCTGCTCGAGAAAATGAGGTCGTGTTTGCATTACGAGCAGGGATGCCTCGAACATCAACATTAGATCGGTTCATCTGATGTGGGGATGGATTATGGAAACCAGAGCCGAGTTATTAGCGAAAGTGTGGAACTTTAGTGTCGAGGCAGCAGCCTGAGTGTGAATACTTATTTGTTGTCCATTCATTGCATAATACATAAATTGAAACTTCTTCTGTTTCCAACGGGATGAAGTAGAAGACACTACACTTATTTGCTGCTGAAGTTCGAATCTGCCTATCTATACACTCTGAAAAAGGCTAATCCAGAAGGACCTGAAATGGCGATTGAACTCATTTTCATCTGCTCATTCTAAGACCTGATTTGAGAGAGAGATGAATAAGTTGTAGCGAGTCCAAGTTGCAATTCCTATTGACGAGTCTAATGCGAGACTAATCAAAATAGCTTCTTCCAAGAGTCCCCCACAGAATATATCCTCGAGAGGCCATATAACAACATCAGTGCGTGATCCCCAGGTTCTTAATGCCCATTACCAGATTCCTTGTATCCTTTACACATACTATCTAGCTTTGCTTTTCCTGTCAAGCTCCCATTTCCCCCCTCTCGTCAGTCCTCTCACTTGGGCATCAAAGGATCGATTCGGAGATGGAAGCCCGGCTCAGCTTTCTTGTAGGTCGACTCCATGATTCTGATGTAAGATAGAGGATGTACACAATGCAGTTGAGGTAATTATAGTGAGACAATGACGAAAGGCATGTACTTCAGTCGAAATCTGGGAAAACACGAATTGCATCGCTAGCTCCATGCCATACTGCTAAAATTTTGTAAGTTTGAAACAATATTGTAGCCTTATCCTTGACGCCAAGTAAAAGATGAATATGGAGAGAGAAATTTTCATCAATGTAGTCTCAGCGTAGGAGTTTGGGACAAAATGATCGAAGAGTTATTCCAACAACGATTCTCTCTTAGAATAAATGTCAAAATCTTCTAAATTGATTGTGACGGTTATCTTTGTATAATAAAAAAGCCATCTTTTAAGAAATATGCAGATTCATCTTATTTGAAGAAGATCAAATCTACTTATCGACTCCTTTATTATTTTCCTTCAGCGAATTTTAGCCTCTTATGTATTTTCCAAAAACCATGAGAATATCTAGACTAAACGTGTCAATTCGGCCGAGCCCAAGCTCGGCCCACCATTTTAACCAGCTCGAAAATCTCAACTTATGACAAATAAATTTAAATGATCTTATATTTTAAAATAAATTTTTATATGATACGATGAACTAATTTATTTAAAATTTATATTAATTTAAATAAAATATTAAAATAATTATTAAAATATAATTATATACATATAATTAATTATTTTTTAATTTTTTATAATTTTATTTTTATTATATACATTTTTTCCTTATTTTTGATCGACATATTTTTTTTGGGTATATGAGACGGCCTAAAACCCTAGTGTAAATATAGTCTTTTCATGCCATACTTTCAGGTCGGGCCAGGCCAGATCTTGACCGTCTAGTCTATGTTAAGTAAGTATCCAAGTGTACAATTGTTAACGAAAGGATGAAAATGTCCACGCAAGAATATATGCCACTCCTGAAATTAAAATGAAAAAATATTATTATATTGTAATTATAAAACAAGCATGGGATTTTTTTTTTGGCTGGATAAAGCATTGGGAAAATATATGTATTTTTATATGGCTTTTCTAAAATGTGCCCTAAAAATATAGAATAAGCAATAATGGTCAAATCATCATTAATGAACTAATTTAAAATTTTTAAATAACCTAATTTACCCTTCATTTAATATTAGAAATAATCTATATTAAATTATTTCTTTCTAATATAAAAGTAATATTAGCATGATTATGGATAAAAATAAAATTTCTAATTATTGAAAATTAAAATAATATTTTAGATTTTATAATTTTTTAGGGTTTTTAAAAGTTTCTTTAGATTTCTCAAATTTTTTAGGTTTATCACTTTCATAATTTAGGATTTTATAATTTTTAGTATTCAAAATATTTTAGGGTCGGTTTTTTTAGAGTTTTTGAGATTTTAGAAACCTTTTAGAATATTAAAAATTTAGAAATTATGTTAGTTTATATTTTTTAGATTTAGAGAGATAATATTGATATATTTTTCTATAGTCAGATTTTCCTAGTATTATTATAGCAGAAAATATTTTTCAAATAATTATCTTTTAATTAATGATAATTTACTATTTATGCCACGATTCTTTCCGGATGGGGAAGCAACCTTGCTTCACCACGTGGCACTCGCAGGCTCAACGGTTACCCACCCATCATCCGATTCCTTTCGTCCTGCTTCCTCTCCACGCTCGGTCCCTTCGGCGATCCCACTCTGCTAGTCAACCCCCGCACACTCCTCGACGTCTTCTCCGAAGTTGTTCTCCGGTCTCCGCCGCCAGATCCTCCTCCGTCTGTCCACCTCAATGTCTGCTTCGCCTCCGCCTGCTAACCCGAACACGCCGAGTTCTTTATCTCCGACCGAGCCAGATGCCCTTCGGAGGACTCGGATTCTTTCCAGCAAGCTCTACTTCGACGTGCCTCCGAACAAGGTGTACACTCTGCATCAGTTTCTTGGTCCTTGCTCTAGAATTTTTAATCACGCCTTGAAGCTCAGCCTATCCCCGTGATTGTACCAGGTCCCGCTGATTTACTCCTCTTCCTATGATATCGCCTTCTTGGGAATCGAGAAAATGTAAGTAGCCCTGGAAAAAGTTAAATCTCAAACCTTGACCGATAATTTTGTAGGTTAGCGTCAAATTCAGCATCGGATATGACTTCAACTTATGAATGAATTCACCGATGAAATTTATAATGGCTGTTTGCTAAAATGCTACTTCATCTTCATTCTTGAGATTGGTTCAAGTTGTTTAATCTGTAGAACAACTCAGCAGAACTTGTCCTTGTATCAGTCGATGTACGTACATGACAATTTTGGGTGTCTTTTTGTCAGTAGAAATTGCCAATCACAGTGAGTTGCTTGTTTATATAAGCTGTATGTCTAATCACCACAGGCACCCTTTTGATTCTTCTAAATGGGGTAGAATATGCCAATTCCTTATCTCTGAAGGTGTTTTGGACAAAAAACGAATTGTGGAGCCTCTAGAAGCTTCGAGGGATGATCTTCGTGTGGTAGGTTTTGGTTCTCTGAAATTTTACCTATTCCTTAATCTAATAACCTTCTCTCTTTAAACGCTTTCCTTATTCATTTTCGATAATGAAGCCCTTATTTTTATGTCTCCTTGGTAGTTTTTCAGCCTGTTGGTAAGACAGCTGTTTTTTTCCCCCTTTGAATCTCGTATCCATGGGCATAAAGAATTCGGAAGAGGGATTCTAGGATACCCAAATTGGGCCATGCGACAGAACATGAAATATCAGGGCTTGAAAACAGAATATGTAAATTGGTCTAGCTACATATCACAGATTGCTAGTTTCATCAAATTTTGATGGCATCTACATTTGTTAGGGGTGAAATGTGCTCCATCAGCTTCAGATTTCTGAGATCGGTTTAAGATTCACATCATATCAAGTTCCACCAAAATTGATGCAAAAGAAACTATTTGCAGTGACCATTAATATTATATGTCTTAGAGTGGCTGCTACAGATAAGATTAAAAGTTAATTTATTTCACATTTCGAAGTTAGCTGTGACAATAGTAATAGTGACTGGCTGCAACAGCAGCTGTCCTACTAGATTGTTCAAGAAGTTTAGATGAGAACTGTTCACCATATATAAAAGGTATTTATATTATGAGCTGTTAGAGCTAATACCATGCCCTTCTTTGGTGAATATCTGACATTCATTTTATTGCAACTTATACGTAATGTCTCTTAGTTCATTTTGTGGTTTTGATTATTGAAAATTCCTTACATTATCTTTTGTGTGTGCTTTTAGGATATGTCATGCACTGGACATCTAAAAGATCAATGATGTGTTTTTCATGTTTGTTAGATATAGAATGTGCTTATTGCATAAAGCTCTTTTATTTTGTTAACAGATCCATTCAGAGTCATACTTGAATAGTCTAAAGTGGAGTGGAAAAGTTGCCATGATAGTTGAGGTAATAATTTTTCCTACATCTACTACATCTACTATTTGATCCTTGCTTGTGTCTTCTGTTTTTGGGGGATAGAAAATGCTGTTCCATTTCTTTACCATCTGCCTCCTCATAGATGGGCATGGAAGAAGAGTAAGGCAAGTTATGATTCTCTTGTTGAAGGTCTATTATGAATTTCAAAAATTCCTTGTCTCTCTTGAGGTCCATAGTTCACTGGATTCTGCCTAGTTGACACATAAAGAATCTTCTGATGCCTAGAAAAATCAACTTAAGGATTCATCATTGCTATTGTATGCTTTAAGACACATTTGTTTTACAGGTACCTCCAGTGGCAATGATTCCAAATTGCCTTGTGCAGCAAAAGCTTCTTCACCCATTTCGTAAGCAGGTTTGGCCACATCTTTGAACTTATATGTTAAGATCTTTTCGATATACTCAAGTTTGATGAACATGGTTTATCATTGCTTATTAGAACCATTAGAATGGTTGTTTTTTCTCCAACCAATATCCAATGTTTGAGGCAAGATTAAATCACGTTCCTACATGAACACATACCAGCAAGGGATCTGACTACTTATTCTAGTGGGAATCAATCACAATTCATAGTACAAGAGCCTGTCTTGATCTCTAATGAGAGCACATGTTATCCAAACTCTTTACTCTTTATTTTTTTAATTATGTGTGCATACATGCACGCACAAAATTGGTCTAGTATTGTGTTGCTCTCTACCATTTGAGAAAGGTTCACATCGGCAAATGTGCCATGTGACCACTGAGTGCATAGAGGCGAAGAGCTCCATACTAGAAGCTTTTAGGAGCCAATGTAGATGCGTCAACCCTATGAAGGATAAGTGTCTCGAGTGTCATACACCAAATTCATATCATATTAGATTAAGTATCTCTATTCCCCAAAATAGCATTTCTTTCACACATTTGTATTCCCAATTATGTCCAAAGTTACTTAAGTAGCGACACAATTAGGATATCTTTGAATACAAATATCAGGATGTGATAAAAAAATCTTCCCTTTGCTTATTCCATTCAAGATTAACTGCTTTAGGAGTTTCCTAGCTGGCCAAATGAATTTGACCATTGGTAATTCACTAAAGTAGTAATCATCAACTCTTCTCTTTGTAATATAGTAAAATAAATGACTAAGGGCACTATTAGGTGATTTATGACTCAAACAATGATGAAGTAAGGATTTGTTCATCCATTTCCTAAATAGGTTTCTCAAGTTCATGTAGGAAGACGTACATTCTATGGTGGAGCTACTATTTTTTAGTGTGTTAAACTCTATAAACACCATACAGACCTTATTTCAGTCACTTACTTAAGGTCTAACTTGAGTTCTCTGTTAGCTCCAAGGCACCATAACTAGGGTCTCCCATTTGGCTATCATCATTACACAAAATGAACAGAGTAGGATGATCTTTTCAATCAAAGAAAAGAAAAGCAGTTAATAATCATTATTTTTGTAATAATTATCATCTAACTTCTCAAATCGTTTGTCAATGACCATAGAAAGCTTCACTAATATAAATGCTCGTTGATGAATCCTCTAAGACAATTGTAAAACCACGATTCAATATTACCACAACTGAAAGTAGATTGTGCTGGATTTTGGGAGGATGAAGGACATCATGAAGATAGTATGTGACCACCTTGTAGATTAACCTTTTAAGTGTCCTTTCCATACACTTGTACACTTGTACTATTCCTTAGTTTGATGCTTCTCCTAATTGGGCTTAGTGGTCATCAAGATACCCTTCTTGACTCATTGCTACGTGGTTCGTTGTACCTCAATATACAATCCACAATGGAGTAGGATTAGTGTGGAACCACTAGCAATTAGAAAACACTTAAGAGTAAGAGTTTAGGTGCATAAGTGCCTTCTTTACTTCAATGCAATTACGAGCAAGGTGTCCCATCTTCTAACAGTTATTGCATTTAATTTTGCTGAAGTCCTCCTTCCGCATAGCTTCCTCTCTTGCATTTAGTGGACTTAAACTTTCTAGGTACATGTTCATTTTAATCCCTAGGAGCACTTGTAGCTCACTTGTACTTAGGCTAAAAAGCCTTGCATGAACCAGAGACCATATCATTGACTTCTCAGTTGTGCATAATACACTTAAGTGATCATCTTTATGAAACATTGTGACGCTCTTGTTATGGGTTATATTCACTTTCATGTGCTCTCGATAGTTAGTGATCTAATCATTGCTTGGACTTGCTGCTGATCATAAACTACCCCACTAACTTTAAGGTTGTGAATTGTAGTAGTCATGCATTTGAGATGCTACGTTGTAGTTTCACACGGGAATCGAACCTCATGTTCAATTCCATGAGCTTGGCAAGGGACATCTCATTGAACTTGGTTTTAAGGGCTTTCCACATTACATGAGCAGTCCGTTACATCTCAAATTCACCAATTAGATCACTGTGCATGTTGCTTAACATAACAAGCATGCACAATGATCCTTTTTGAGTCAATTGGTGCTAAGATGTGCCACATTTCTATGACACTATTATGGTCCAATCTAAAGTCTTCAAAACTTCCTACTCATCTAGGATATTTAATTTTTTGGTGCCAAATACTGTAATGTCATCATCCAGTATCCCACCCTTTATCAGGTCAGCAATAATGTATGCTGATGCAATTTTAAATCTATTGTACATCTGCAGAGATACTTTCAAACCAATCACATAACTTTTGCAAAAACAATCTAAACCAAATGTCCAAGATCGAAAAATTCGTAATGCTCTTAATCATCACTTAATGGTGTATTTAATTATTGTGTAAAAATTTATTTTGGAACAAAAAATAATTGATTTAGCAAAATCTCCCACCCACCAAATATAATACATGTCAACTCACTAAGTCCACATCATATTTATCACAACATTGACAAATGACGTGAAAATTGGACTTTTGAACTATCTACATGCACTTATGCATGCGCCTTATTGGCAGACTTTTCTTGGTGCGTGCTTCTATCTTCAGCTCCCAATGGTGTGTCACTCAATTTGTGAAGCTCACATTTTTTTTTTCACATGCCAAACTAAGTTTGGTAAAAAAAGTTGTGTTCATAATTTAATAGTATGGTATTAGAATGATTCATATATATACATATATATATGCCTTGAAATCATATCAAAACAGATAATCCAATGATATAAAAATCATATCATAAGTTTCGAGACTGAACATATAAAGAACATTACATAGTTGAGTTTCATAGGCATATCTCATCTATATGCACATGATGTGATAACAATCCCTATGTCCAATTACATGATTCAATTTGTGCATTCATTATGTGATTCAATTTGAGTGGCTGGAATCACATTACAAATGACTGCATTGGACTTCACTCAATAAGTGGGAGACGAGGATGGAAGCATGTGCTAGAAAGAGCTTGCCAACATGTATGTGTGAGCACATGTGACTGGTTTAGATGTCTGATTGTCGTGTCATATTATAGTATTGTGATAAGTATAATTTGTACTTAGTGAGTTGATGTGCATTATTATTTTTAGCTCTAAAAGAAATTTTTGCACAACAAAATAAAATTGCCAATGGGAGCATTGCTAATCTTTGATCTCGCACTTTGGTTACTTCTGTTGGTTGTTTGGTGTTGAAAAAAATCATGTGAGTGGTTGTGTTAATTATTTTGGAAAATATCAATGTGCATGTATGATAGGTTTAAAATGCCATGAAAATCTATTGTTGTTAATTGGATAAAAGGTAAACTGGATAAGCATAATTATGATATTTGACACCAAAAGATTTAGTCTCCTAAATGAGCAGCGAGCATTAGAGACTTTAGATCAAGACCATGGTAGCATGAGCATTAACAGGACCATGAGTCCTATCATAATTGGCTCAAAATGGATTGCAATGTGCACTTTACTTTGTTAAGCACCATACACAATGATCTAATTAATGAATTTGAGATTTACCAAACTGTTCATATGATGTGAGAAGCTCTCAAAGCCAAGTTGGCAAAATGTCCCTTGCCGATCTCAGAAGTTGAACATGGGATTTGACGCCTGTGTGAAAAGGCCGTTTTAAATTATAAAGTAGCATCTCCGATGCATGCTACTATGATTCGAAACTTCAAGATTAGTGGGTGGTCCTTTTTTATGAGCAACAGGTCCATGCAATGATTTGATAACTTTCTAATTCCTATAAATGCATGAAAGTGAATATAACCCATAATGAGAGCGTTGAAGTAATTGATGACGTTGCTTGCCATTTAAATTTGGAAGATAAATGCTTGCTGGCTACTTGTCCAACTAAGATGCTAATGTTATAGTCTCTATTTCACAAGGCTTTTTGGCCGAAGCACAAGCGAGCTGGAGGTGCATCTAAGGATCAAGATGAATTTGTGCTAAGAAATCTAAGTCCACTAAGCGCAAGAGAGGAAAACTTTGGAAAAAGACGGACTTGAGCAAAAAATAAATGTCATAACTGTCAAAGAATGAGACACTTTGCTTGCAATTGCAATAAGGTGAACAAGGTACTCATGCACCTAACTTTCGCTCAGGGATTTGAGGTCACTATTGGTTCAGCAGCTAATATTACTCCTTTGTGGATTGTGGATTCAGGCGCAACCAATCATTTAGCAAAGGGTTGAGAAGGTTATATTGACTACCTCTTAGAAGAAGTGTCAAGATAAGGAAAATACGGCATGCAAGTGTATGGATTTGGCACTTACAAGCTTAATATGTGAGGTGCCATGCATAATTGAGAAAATCGATAGTAAGGAGAGAGCTCGAGTTGTGTGTACTCATATTGGATATCAAGAGAAAGGGCTCCTATGTTGTGAGCTATGTTTGGTTCTCGCTCATGTAAATATTGAGAATTTACCACTAGTATGTGTTCATGTAGGTACATGATTCAATTCTGCCTATGATCCTAGAAATTGTTTTTGCGAATTGAGGTATTTTGGAAAATTCTTATTGTAAATTTATTTTAAAATTCATATGGATATAGATATTTATGCCGTGTGTATGAGTATATATTTTCAACATGGGGAAGGTGGGGGCTGGTTTAATCAGTTAAATTGTGCCGGATTTTTTATCTGCTCTGTTCTTGGAATGGACAAAATGCATGTGAACTGCAATGATAGGGTTAAAAAACCTTCTGAATAACATAGAAATCATATCAAACTAGCATGTTTTTTGTTGAGCAGTGCTAACCCAGATCATTGCCAGTGTTTTATATTTTGCACATAGATTTCAGGTACTTTTCTTGATGTAATAAATTTAACAGCTTATACCTTTGGAAAATGAGGAAACCTCATTAATCTATGAAGCCATTCCTCCCAGTTACTTTACTTGACAGTGAAGTTCTGGTAATTCTATGGTCCAATGCAGGTGGGAGGTACTATTTTGGCAGCTAAGCTTGCTAAGGAGCGTGGATGGGCCATTAATGTAGGAGGAGGATTCCATCATTGTTCTGCAGAAAGAGGAGGTGGATTTTGTGCTTATGCAGACATATCTCTTTGCATTCACTTTGCCTTCATTCGGTTAGACATATCCAGGTACAAATAATTTACTGAGCGAAGATTCCATCTTAATTTAAGTGTTTGTTTTTGGACCAAATCTTCTTAGTGACTACATACTTTCTGTAGGGTGATGATAATTGATCTTGATGCGCATCAAGGGAATGGGCATGAGACAGATTTCTCTCATGACAGTATGATTTTATCATGGGCTCACAGTGAATTTGCACTTATCATATGGAATACTTTGTAATTGCTTCTCTCCCGGCAGGACGGGTTTATATCCTGGACATGTTCAACCCCCAAATATATCCACATGTAAGTTTGCTGCTTGCCACCAGAAAATTTGATCTTCATGCTGTTAAATGAATCCATTGTCAGTTTCAACTGCTTATCTTTTTCTCTGTGCTTCATAAACCATATACCATCTTAAGTGTGATTGTTAGTTAATCATGCTAGCTTCTCTTACTCACTCTGCATTGTCAGGATTATGAGGCGAGGAGATACATTGATCAGAAGGTTGAAGTGATGGTAATAAAAGATGTTTATGTTGAAATTATTTGAAGGAGCTTTTTATGTTAAAAAATGAAATCAGTTAGATTCCTGGTAGGTTTCATTTTTTGATTCTGTGGGTTTTCCTTCAAATGAGAATCAATGAACAGTCTGGGACCACCACAGATTATTATTTGAAGAAACTAGATGAAGCTCTTGAGGTAAATGTCAATTCATCTTTCTGTCTTTCCTGTTCTTCTGATATTTTACTTTGTGAAAATTCAAAGAAATTAAGCACAAGCAGTGATAGGTCTACCCACTGAACTACTATTTTCTACTTTCCCCCTATTTCGTATCTTTTGATTGTCAGTTGTTTTTTGGCCAAAAGATTATAAGTTGGTAATGTGTTCCCCAAAAGAAAAAGGTTACAAATTGTTCAAAGTATTTTTCGTGGTGTACCCAAAGTCTCCCCAATGAATTTAAATTTGAACTCTTTGATATAGGTTGCTGCTCGTGCATTTAATCCTGAATTGATAGTCTACAACGCTGGTACTGATATTCTAGATGGAGACCCATTGGGGTTGCTAAAGGTATTATTTTCTTTCACTTTCTATCATCATATCAAGTCTGCTTGCAATCTAATGACTTTAAAAGCTCTTTCGTGTTGATGATGACGACGATATTATTGTCATAGTTCAATAATCATTATTTTAAGTGTCATATTCTAGTGTGTAACTGTGCAGATCAGCCGAAGTGGGATAGCCACCAGAGATGAAAAGGTTTTCCTATTTGCTCGTGAGAGGAATATACCGATTGTAATGCTTACATCAGGTTCTATCTCTGTGCTCATCTTCCTTATGATGTTTTTATTATGAAAATGGTGAGATTATGGCAATTAAAACTAAAAGAAGAACCAGAAAACGCAAATCTTACATGGAAAACCCCAACAAAGGAGAACAAATCCACTAATGCTGAAAATTGGTGTGAGGTGAGTAATAGAGTAGTTACAAAATGATTATTTCTTTGTAAACTCTAAAAAACAAATATGACTATATATATAGATGCGAAAGCCATTGCCCACAAGGTCAACCGAGATCTTTGTTATCACCATATATGCAATATATATATATATATATATTGTGATGTCAGGCCAACTAGAGTTTGGGACCAACCTTAGCAATCTCCATATTGACATGAATTCTAATGTTCAATGAAAGTTCTCACCCTCATTTATTAGTCTTGTGAGGGCAAAACTGTCAACAATCTTGTCTTGGCCATCTTATCATCAGAATTATCGTGGGCCCTTGCTGGCTGTGTAACTATGAATAATAACATCACACACAAAATGGTACCGTATAATGAATTTGTTTTGTCATCTTGTGAGGTATCTGATATCTAGTATGAAAAATTTTCGTTGTTTATGAAACTTCATTGGTCAGCATGTCATGTAATAAGCTGTCCAGTACGTGGTTCCTGCAAAATTAGGATTGCATGACCATAGGAACCATTGATATCAATGACTACTAATGGGTTATGTAGTGTGCTTGAGGGGGAACAGGTCGCAGTTACAGCATTATATTTTCCATCATATGATATTCCAACTCATCCCTGTCACTCAATCGTAGGCAGTAAGCCATTATTTTACATTCATATGACTGAGCCATGGGGAAAATTCATTTGATGCATGAGAGCGAAACACCTAGTCACGGTGTGGTGATTCTTGTCCTTGATCTTATTGCATGATGTGTTGCAGGTGGATACATGAAATCAAGCGCTAGAGTCATCGCAGACTCGATAGCTAACCTCTCGATGAAACAAATTATAAATACCACGTGGTCATAACCAAGGTGAATCCCATTGATTGCGCTGGTATCAAACTCAAACTCCAGTTTTTAATTTTCATATGAACCAGCATATCCCTGACTGTAAGTTAAATCACTTCGTATATATGCGCTTGAGCAGTCAAATCTAACTAGAAACACGGAGTGTTTATGTTTCTGCACATTTCACCCAAATTTGCTCTCTTGGTTCCGGCTGAGTAGTGCGTGTGTTCTATCTATGAGATTCTCTATTAATCGGCATTCGATAGGTTGAATCTGATTTTTAGAGAATAATTGAATGATTTCTGTTATATAGGTATCATTTACAATGAGTTAGTTACACACGTATGTGCCAATTTTTTTTTAATCATTTTCACGTTACATTCTAAATTTGGGAGTTCAGAATTAGCCTTTTCTACATAATTGGAAAATGATTTACTGAAAAGGAGATTTTTTTAAAAAAAAACAAAGAAGATATTATCCTGTACATAATATGGACAGTAGTGCGTTTATGGGAAAAAAAATTGTATGTCAATCTACTGCTATTTTTTTGAGTCCTAAATCCATTTTCAGGTCGGGTTTTATTCCCCAATTTACTGAAATTTGCTGACTATTATTACACGTAAAATCTTTTTGTTTTTTATTATTAAAGTATACCGGGAAATTAAAATAAATAAAATCAGAGAACAGATCAACTAATAAAAGAAGAAAAAGATTTTATTAAGGATAGAGAGGGGAACAAAATTCTGTAAATGGAAAAAAAATTTATAAAGAAAAACGAAAAGAAAAAAACCAGCTCTCCCTCCCTCTTTATTTAATTATTGATGGAGGTCTTATCTGGCCACTGTCAACCCGTGCATTATTATCGATGATCATTGACCTCGCTGGGAAGCGGCTGAGCGGTAATGGTCTAGGGCTGGCAATTTTCAACCCGGTCCAGGCTCGGCCCGATAACACCTTTAATGGGTCAAGAATTATCGGGCCAATTTTTTCAGGCATGTTGGGCCATGTTATATTTATTTAATTTTTCTATATAAATAAAAAATAATCTATATCTATGGAAGAGAATGAATGGATTTTGACAATGGGCATGGGCTATATCGGTGGGCTTTGCAAGTTAGGAAAGGAAGAATGTTAGTAAGGCCGAGCTCCAATTGTATTTAAACTTACATTTTCAATCTTTCATAAACAAAAGTATTTTAGTGGGCCGAGCTTGATGGACCAAGAAGTATGCGTGTCATGCTCAGGCCCAGTCTTATCGTGCCAATAATATCTACGTTTGCCCGATATAATCGAATTTAATTCAGTGCATCCATCTCTTTTTGGCTTGAAATCTAATGAACCAGATTATGTGGATGCAAATTGAGCTATAAGAAATCCACCTAGGGTTGCTCATGCGAACCGAACTGAACCTTACTAAATGGTTAGTGTGGTTCGGTTTAATTCATGCACTGTACCCTTGAATCACAACCATTATATAGATATCGAATTAAATTGTTTTGAATCAATTCTATGGCTCAATTAATAGGTTCGAACTATTTTTAAAAAAATAAAAAAATTAACAAATTGAATATAAAACTAAACAAAATCCATATCAAAATACAGGAAAATATAAAAATATAAAATGAAAAAAAGAAAAACATTATAATCATAAAACTTTTAATCAAAGGCAAATTTAATACATAAAATTAAAGGATAGTAAATTTATTTAAAATGAAATTTAGTAAAAAGTGATAGAAAATAGGTTGTAAAAAATATATATCTAACTATTTTTTTAATTTTTAAAATATTTAAATATATTTACAATATTCAAAAAAATTAAATGTGATTTAATAATTTAAATCGATTACCCAAATTATTTGAATTTAGTAATTAATCATATTATTTCACTTTACAAAAATAATAATATATAAGAACTTATCTATTTTAAATCATATTTTTAAATTTGATTTAATTCAGTTTATAATTCGATTTAATTTTTCGGTTCTCATTGTCCACCCTAAATCAACCGTCTCGCCCCGCTCTAATCCAAAGTCGGCCAAACCGACAGTAAACCCGACCCGACCCCATCCACTTCCTATTTACTCCGGAGCTCTTTCCTTTCCTCCGTCTTGTTCGCCCTTTCTCTCCGTCTCTCTTCCTTCTCTCGATCGGTTGTTCGGCACCCCCCGTGCATGACAATGGCTCTCGTCTTACGCGCCAACGCCACGCGCTCCTCCCTCTCCCTCCTCGCCCCTCACCTCCGCGTCCTCTCCACAGCTGCCTCCACCCCGACTTCCTACTCCCAGCCCCCGCCCCCGTCCGCCTCCTCCCCCACCGGCCTTTCCAAAGCCGCTGAGTATGTCGTCTCTAAGGTCGACGATCTCATGAACTGGGCCCGCTGCGGTTCCATTTGGCCCATGACCTTCGGCCTCGCATGCTGCGCCGTCGAGATGATGCACACCGGCGCCTCCAGGTATGATCTTGACCGCTTCGGGGTCATCTTCAGGCCGAGTCCTCGCCAGTCCGACTGCATGATCGTCGCCGGGACCCTCACTAACAAGATGGCTCCCGCTCTTCGCAAGTAGGTCTCTTGCCCTATGCACGTTTCTTCGATTCCGAGATTCCTGTTTGGATTTAGGGTTCTGGTATTTGCTGATTTATTTTGTAAGCTTATGGTTGTCAGTTGGATACTCAATGGTTGCCGTGGAAACTTCTAGCTTTTTTATTCCATTGACAGAAACCGATAAATTTTAGCGTTACACAATGGCCAGTTCGACTGAGGATGACAGCTATAGTGTCTTTATTTTGTTTTCTGAGTCAATGTTCGAGAAGAGATGCTCTTAATATCGAATTGGACCCTTTGTCACTCAGTAAGGCTTTTGCATTCCCCTGCTTGCGCTTATGCATAAACTAATCCATTAAGGGGTTATTGCTGGGAAACTGTTTGATTTGGTTGCTTTGTTAAATTTCCATTGAAAATGGTAATAAGCAAACTTTTGGATCTGTAATACACTCTCAGTGCTGCTTTTGAGGTCTATGCGATTTTCTGCTTAATGGAAGACATGAAAGTTGTCCACAGTTAAAAGGCGTGCTTGGCATAGATAACGTTTTATGAAGAAATTTCTCAAAAATTAATAAGCTGAAGATGTTTTGATGCAACTCTTGATTAAGGTGCACTTGTATGCAGTTTCTTGAAGATCTTTTTATATAAAGGTTGGGATTTTGGATGACATTTTTCACTAGAAGTTGTCTTTTAGGAAAAGGGGTGTCTTACCATCTTATATTTACTATAAACTTTTCTTATGTATCTACTTATCTTGGAGCTAACATGTGAGAACTCCTTTGCTTGCTTCACTTATAATGAATAATGCTTCTTCACTTTCTTTACTTGCTTTATCCGTAAGCATGTCCTCATACATCCTTTTATCCATCAGCTTATCATCTGCTACGTTTTATTTGTTAATCACCGGGCATGTTGTGTCCCATTGAAAAATGAAATGAAAAGGTAAATCCAGTCTAACAGTGTCATTGTTACATGAAAGCAAAACAGTATGATAGGGTTGTCAGAGTATAATTTGAATCAAATGACTTTTTTTTTTTTATCTGCTGACCAAAGAATTGTAAAAATTCTTCCTTTTATCTGCAATATCATGTATTGGCACCTGTGTAACTTGCTTCTTCTCACCCTTCATTATTCCATTCCCTTCCTATTGAGGTAAATGGTGGGAGAATCTACAACGTGCATGAATTTAGGGGTAGAAATTGATTTATGTTTAGGTCAATAGAGTTGCCATACATTCTGCTAGAGAAGTTGTGGTTGTATCAGATGTAAGCTGGTTACTGCACATGTTCTTTGTGCGTTAGGGGAGAGTATATTCATTTCCTAAACCTTGAAACTTTTGCAGGGTCTACGACCAAATGCCTGAGCCAAGATGGGTTATCTCTATGGGAAGCTGTGCAAATGGTGGTGGCTACTATCACTATTCGTACTCAGTTGTTCGCGGCTGTGACAGGATAGTCCCTGTTGATATCTATGTTCCAGGTTGCCCTCCTACTGCTGAGGCCTTGCTCTACGGAATCCTACAGTTGCAGAAGAAGATCAACAGGCGAAAGGATTTCCTCCTTTGGTGGACCAAATAAGGCTTCTGTAGCTTTCCTCCTTGCTCTGGCTAAATATCCTTATTGAATAATAAATGAAATTTGATACCCTCTAAATGAGCGAACTTTTTGCATGTTAAAGGAGTTACATTAAAACGGTCTTTACATGCTCGCTCAAGAAGTTCTATTTGGTGTTTTATGCATGTGATAGTTCCTGTTTGGAGGAACAGACCATGTATGTAATCAGCATCTCTGTCGATGGGCTTATGGAGTTGTCAAGAACTGGCAATTGTAACCTGAATGCGATTCAGTCAGGGTTGGACTAAGAAATAAAGCATCTCTGTTACTTGCTTGTACTGGTTGAGAATGGCCCCACACCCTCAATTCCGATTTCCATTCTAGGTCGGCATGGGTCTCAAAATCGCCGCCCATGGGCCCTCACCCCCCCTCAATTTCATGCCATTCATTTGGCTCCTCTGTGTTTCTTTTTTTATTAAATATTTTTCTTTCCTAGAATTTCCCAAAGATGATATTATTTTGGACAAAAAAATATAATGCGAGGATTTGAGTGGCAAACTTGCGAAATGTTAAGGATATGAATGGGGAAAAAAGCTAAAGGTCTAGAACGAAGGTAGTGAAAAGGGTAAGGGTTGATGTCCAAATCAGTAATTTTTCCAATATTTGATATCGTGGGGAAAAGAAAAAAAAAAGAACTCGTAAAAGATGGAGAGCTTGATTTTGCGGGGTCGTTGTTTTGGAGGGAGCTTCCGTGGCTTACCTAGTACCTCTGGTGACCCCACCCAGCCCTCCATTTTCTCTTTCTTTTAATTTTGTTGGTTTATTTTTTTCATTGCCATATAATTAAGTCTTTCAATATTAAAATAATAAAAAGATTAAAAGTGTACTCATATGAAAATGTTGAAGATTAAATATGCTCCTAAAAAGATTTTGAACAAAATCGATAAGGAACAAGAAAAAAACAGTTTGATATAGGGCGATTTCGAGGAGAGGAGAGAAGAAATTATAAAAGGATAAGAAATATATTCATAATATTTGTTTGTATTCCAATGTAAATTAATTATTATACTCTTTATACTCATATTTAACTATTATATTAAATAAATTTATTATTCATCCCTTTTTATTGGTAGGATAAAAAATTAATAATTGAAAACCTTAATCCCTCGTTAATTTTCTCCTCCGAATCCATCATTCCAAACACGCTCTTTTGGTAATTTCTTTTTGCGCTGTCAAAAAAGAAAAACAAATTGCTAGGGTTTCAGGGTTTCAGGTATATAAACCCTTCATTACTCCGTCATCTCGTCTCCTCTCATAACCTCTACTCCTCTTCCTTCGACATTCATACTCTCGCCGCCGGCAATTAGCATTATCGTAAGGCAAACAGCTTCTCATTCGATGATTCGTCGAGCATCGAGGTGAGCTTCCGTCGACCGTCCGGCAGATCCGGAGTCGGAGTTTCGACGATGGTGACATCTGACTTTTTTTTTGACTTTGTGATTGATTGGTATAGTTTAATTGTATTTGAATCTGGTCGCTTCTTCGTCAATTCTCGATTGATTTTACTGCCTTAAGTTCAAAGTTTAGGAATTGATGTTATATCAGGAGAATAAAAAACTTGGATCTAGAGAAGAGATGAGGGGTTGTGGTGAAACAAACGGCTCTATAATCGAGTCAACAGCAGGCACCGGTTGATGGTGACCCGACTGCCGCTTGGAGCCTACATTAGTTAGTGTCAATACTAAAGCCGGTTGAAGATCCCTGAAACTCAAATTTCATAGTTTCATGACACAATACCCGGCTACATTTCCATCTCTCACAACTCTTGTCTTGATTAATGGATTTAGTTTTGGTTTATTATCGAATCTCGTGTACTATAGCAATATCAATGCACCAGATCCTAATGGAACTTCGAAGATAATCGTGCAGAAGTGCATTACTTAGAGTTGGCACTTAAGTCAGACACGGGTGTTTGTTTATGATTGTGAAACAAACCACCTTTTGCATGGTGCCTATATTTGAGGCTTCCTACACGATTGAGGGCTGCCTTTAAATCTCCATTGGCTTCCTTCAAATTTAAGGTAGCCACATTTGTGCCAAAAACTTCGACTTAGCTTAGTTTTACTGTCTGTAGAGTGATGGTGCCGTTTGGTTTCATATAGAATGATTTCTTGTTTTGACAATATACACCTGGATATGCTGGAACACAGATTGATTTTCATCATGCATCTGTAAAAAAAGTCATTTTTAATAGGAGAATGATTCACGGCTTGCATGAGCTGTTTTATTATTGGTCTCAAATGTTTGATCTAATGAGTTAACTGCATATTGTTGATACACCTGACGTTGGCTGGGCTTTATGTCGGTTGTTTTTTGGTTTCAAGTGAGAGTATTATCTTGACTAAGCTTCGGGTGTTTTTCTTGATAAACATTTAGGTTTCTCAACGCATATAAATAATGGTGTCACATACTAGATTTATTGGGTAAAAGTTACTATGATATCAAGTGCTGGTCGATTAACTAAATTATGCTATTTTATTCATTCCTTCACATTGAATTTGCACGTCACTTCACTGGTATTTTCAATGCAATTGGTTGCATTTACATTTGAGCAAATCTCATAAGGTCACTAGTCCAAGGGAGGAAGTGGCTAGGGATTGCTTGAGTGAGGACATGAAACCTAGCAAGGTCAAACGAATAGAATCAGAACAAGAATTATTTTTCTCGGCCTTCATTGTGTTACTTGTATTTTGTTGCATAAATATTAACCGGATCATTCCCATTCCATCAATTCTTTGCATGAACTAGGGAATGATTGTTCTTTTTAGGAGTGCTCAAAAGATTCGTACAGCCATATTGAACCGGTTATTCGAATAGGAAGAAATCAAATCTTTTGAATTGGTTTAGTTATGAATTTGATTTTCTTTATGACAATATTCCATTCCATCATCTAATTTTCTTCCAGCTCTGCGAAATTCGCTGTGCGGACTTTAAAGTAAATGTGCAATTGTAGATGTTGAACTTGTATAAGTCATGTTTGGTTGTGCCCTAACAATTTAGTTACTTAAATGTGTATTTTGTATGAAGATTTTGTTCATAGTTTGACTTGAAGTATCGTACGAGTTTTTTTTTTCTGGATTTTTGTTCGAATTGTGTGGTTACATATACTTGGGCTATCTATTATTTAACTTTTAATTCCCAAGGTTTATGGTTCTTTCGTTAATTAATTTATATTATTGTAAGGGAAATGGTTAACTGGTTAATTGAATTTCAAAAAAATTGGTTATAAATGATTCGGTATTTTTCCTCTGTAGAGTTGTTAAGATGAGGAGGGTGGGTAATCGGGTGGATTGGTCTTATTGGGTCGGGCCAACATATCATGAAATTATTAATGGGCCGTCTTGGCATGGCTGGATATGGTGATTGGGCCACGTGGCTCGGCTCAATAAACGCCAATTCGACCTAAAATTCTTAATTTGTATCTCTTGTTTTCTGTTAAACTTGTATTAATTGTACTAATGAGAGAGGGGTTTTGAAAAAACTTTGTTGGGCCATTAGATCGGCACGGTAGCAAAAATGGTGGCACGGGCTTGGCCTAATATTTTATGGGGTCGTAAAACTAGTGGTCCGATAAACAATGGCCTAAGCATGGTCTTATCGACTGTGGTCAGGCTGTGCTATGGGGTTAGGCTAAATTCTACCGGCTCTGGTTAAGATTTGGATTGGTAACCTTGAACCAAATTGAATTCGAAATATGGTCTGACTGCATCAGATGTGTTCGTGGATTCGATTCATGAAATCCTGACTCCTTCAGCACTGCCTCAGATTGGCCCTACAATTGAACCAACACGGGCATCCTCCTCCCAGAAGAACTAACTGTGGCCTATACTTATTCCCTTTGTGGCAGACAGCAAAGATAGCTCATGCACGTAACATGCGCACGACATTGTCATTTCATTGGACATGCTCGATCTTCGGGCCTGAAAACCATGAAAGTCTATGCGAGGCGTTTGAGCTGGTTGTTAATGACGCAGTGGGACGTGATTTATACTCCACTTGTAAGGTACGTTTTCACCTCCCTCAAGTTCTTGGCATCTTTATCCCAAGAATATGTGTCTTAGATTTCAAGGAGAGCAAAAGATTTCCGGCCCAGCATCTTTCATCATTGAACCGGCGCAGAACTAACCCGAAGTAATCTGAAAACCAGCCCAAAACTAATATGATACTAACCCAAACAAAACAGCCACAAAACTAGTCTAGACTGCTAAACTCTCCCAATCAAAATTTGTCTATAATTTTTATCATTGATGCAACTAACAAAATTTGATCATTAATGACAATTTTTTTTACCCCTAAATTTTTCTCTCATTTTTGCCATCAACTCTCAAATTATGTAAAGATCTTATCATTCTCACCATTCTAATCCACCAAAAATCTCTCAAATTCCCTAATTTATTATTAAACCTTGCTAACAATTCTCCCAAACAATGTACGCTGCAATCATGTTAATTTTACAATAATGTCCTTGACATTAGAGCATTAACGACTTAACATGTTCAGAAATGAGTTTGTGAGTGATTTTTTTAAATTGACTCGTAATAAAAGTTTTTAATATTTGCTCAGAAAATATAACGTCTCATTTATGTAAATGAAAAAAAATGGTAAATTTATGGTTTATACTTATAAGTTATTTTAAAATTTTTATTTATTTTAAATAACTTAAAAGAATGAAACTTGACCAAACCGCCCACATATCCATCAACCACCTTCACTAGCGTGAAATTAGTTATAATGTGAACCGGTTTTCGTTTTTGGTAAGTATTATATTATTGAAAAATAAGATGAAAATGGAATGTATATTATAATACTAGATATGATCCAAACTGAATGCAAATTAACGGTTGTATCTTTCGATCTCATTATTTATTTCTGACTCCAGCCAACTATAGGATAAAAGAATGGGGGCAAGTTAGAAATCTCTCCGGAAGACACTGATTGAGGGGATGGCGGGGGAGGACAATGTGAGTCTCGTGTAAAACAAGAATATTTTCCACTATTTTCCCATGAAATCACTATGGTGGGAATCTTCTCGTACATAGGAAGATTTTGACGACCCACTCTACATCCAATAGCAAGAAAATGGGGTTACAGGAGTAGAGGTGGCAAATCGGGCCGTGCCAGCACAGCACGATAAAGGGGAAGGTGCGATAAGGCCTGGCCCTGGCACGGCAAGATAGTCCGATAATATCGTTTGATCGTGTCTTATTTGTAATTACAAGTGATTTCATAAATGGAGTTTTTTTTATCATTCAATAGTGTCTAATAGTCTATTAAGTTTTTTTTAAATATCCCTAATTGGACTATCGGGTCAGCACGGCCCGGAGATCATTGGGCCCAGTACGCCCAACAAAATTATCGGACCGTGCCGGCACAACACGATAAGCTTCCGGCATGATAAGCAGTAGCCCAACACGGTGTTATCGTGTTGGACTATCAGGTTAGGATGAATTTTGTCAGATCTATACAGGAGCTCAATGATATTAGTTCATGTTATTGTTTTTTATATGAAAAGTATATGAAAATTTTATATTTGGTAAGTATTATAAGGATATGAAAAGGTTATAGAAATAAGATATTATGATATTTGATGTGATGGTTAATGCAAACTAACAACTTTATCCTCACTATGCTAGGAGATTTGCAGTTTGTCTTCTTACCTTCACCCCGATAAAAACACCCAATAAAACACAAAAAGTGGGCAATTTATGTTAGAGATTTGGTCATTTGGCACGACATGATATGGAATTAAATATGTTCAAGTTGACTATAAAAGTATTTTATTTCTAAACGGGTCTAACTCGTGTAACTTGTTTAAATGAATTGAACCTATATGTGTAATTCAAATAAAATACAATTAAATTTGTTTAACTAAATGTACTTAAATGTATATTGAACATATTAATCCATTAGACATATTTAACTGTGTATTTGCCATTTTAATTGTGTTAATAGTGCATCTTATAAAAGACACATTTATACATATTTAAATTATATCGGTTAAATGAATTGTGTCGTGTCAACTACTAATTAGGAAGCTCATGTTTGGGTTAAACATTTTTAACCTATTTAATAAAGGGGTCGTGTACGAGTCAAATACTTTACAAAACAAACCCATTTAGATGCAACATGATACGGATCGTCAGCCTGGACAAAATTTTGAGAACTAGGAAAAACTATTTTTACATCCAAATCCAGATATAGGGAAATAGAGGTGTAAAGTTGTTAATTTCCTTTAAAAGTGACAACTTTACAACCAATGAAAATTCCTTTTAAGATTTTATAATTCAGTTTGTTCTTCATCAATCAATATAAGTGTACTGGTCTCTATAAAACTTTCATTTGGAGTAGAGTTGTTAAAAATGTGGTTCGAGCCGGTTTAAAATGAGCCTGAAACTGTTAGATCTGATTACGGTTCGGTCCATTTGCTTAATAGGCCAATCTGGTTACGGGTTATCGTTCATGCAAATATAAATTAGCCCGGAACAGTTTATAAACGGGCTGGGCCAGTTTGGCCCGTGAACCGTCCATATTTTAAATTTAAAAAAAATAGAGTTACTTTCCAATTTAATCGGGTGAATAGTATTTTGATTGGTGAACTCTGATTATCAACCGTGTTTTAATTGGAGCATAATATTTGTAAACAATGTTTTGATTTATTTAGATGAACAAATTTTTTATGTAATTGGATGAACAGTACTTTGATTTTATGCATTGCTCATTTGTGATCGTTGATTTTCAACAAATTGTAGGAGATTGCAACACTTGGTGGGCGGAGAATTATTGTTCACAATCTGGGCCAGTGCAGTCCGATTTTGTAATGGTTCCGGACCGATTTCTTAACGGTTCCACACCTGCTCAATAGGTTAACGGTTAAGGTCGGTTACGGTTCAACAGACCTATATTGCTGACCTGTCTCGTAACTACCCTCAACTCAATAAGAGCGGTTATGGGCCATGTTAAGAGTCGTTTGGGCCGGTTTCAAATTTGGACAGTCTGGTTTTGGACCATCCCACCTGTTTAACAACTCTACTTGGTGTAGAAAAAATTGATTTATATCTAATAAAAAAATAATTTGATGAGTGGCGTCCCATTCATTCCATTATTCTTTTTTTAATTAATTAATCTTCCTGACAGGATTCATCATCCACAACTGCCCTTACGTAGTAGGCATGGCTTACGCTTGCTAACATCATCGAATATCTACTTTCAACTATTGCATTTTTTTCCGTTTTTGTGCTCATACAACTGGAGGACAACTTGTCATACTGTGGACTTCTTTTGTGCTCGCCCATAGTAATAGGCGCTCACAAGTCCGTACATTTTTTCATTTGGACTAAGACTCAATGAGCAAACGGCAGACCATAAGTGAGATATTTTTCTTTTTCACTCGAATCCAGTGAGATTTGAGTCATATGATAACATGTTCTGTTACGATTTAAAATATTTTATACACTTATAAACGATTAAACTCGTATTAAATCCAAAAAATTAAGTTGATAGATAAACTCCAATGAACGAGGATATGACTTGATTTGATAAATCCATTAAGAGGAGGGAGAAAAAAAGTAAAAGAAAAAAGAGAGGCCAAATGATAATATATCTTAGTTAATTCAATGATCTCCTTAATTCGACAGACTGTTTGGATGAATTAGGGAAAACAAGATAAACGCCGAAAACTCAATTATGAAGGTCATTTATCATCGACTATTCTATATAAAATTCAAGGACATCTGATCCCACTCTTATTAACTCAATTATTTTATCAGTTGATATTTGAGAATAAAATAAACCATCGATTATATCGATAATAATGCTATATGTGTCGATTTATGAGGCCCCCAGAAAATAATAATAACAATAATAATTCTGTCAACCGAAGAAGTTCACCAACCACGATGGGTCTGTGTTAGTCGAGACCTATTTTCTTCAACAAAGACTTACTTTTAATTCATGATATTGTGGGGATGCTGATTGTCCACCAAATTTCCCTCCCAATTTTCATAAATATTAATGAAATAGTTAGATATATATTTTTTTTATTTAATATTTATAGCATATTTTCTACTTCTTTATAATACCAAATTTCATCATAAATAAATCCACTGATGTTAATATTATATGTTTAATATATCTTTAATTGATATTTTTATGATTTTAATTTTTATATTTTTTATTTTCTTATTTTTTGATACGATTTTTATTTGGTTTTACTTCGATTTATATTCAATTTAATAATTTTTTATTATTTTTTAAAAAACAATTCAAACTGATTGACCAAATCATAGGACCATAGTTTTTAAAACCGGACCGGGCCGGCCGGTTCGACTAGTTCAACCGGGAACCGGCCACTCACCCCGGTCCGGTTCATTCAAAAAATCCAATTGCACATTAAAAGAGAAAAAATCTGATTGAACCGGCTGGTTCCCGGTCCGACCGGTGAACCCAATTGAACCCATGAGAAAACCGGCCGACTTAAAATTAAAAACAAAAACAAAAACCTATTGTAATGTACCTATTTTATTTTACTAAACTTATATTTACATTTTATATTAAACTTTTGTTTAATATAATGGTTATATTAATGATTTTTGTTATAAATTATATTTAAATTATGATATTATGTAAATTTATTAGTAATATTATATTATTAATATTATTTGTTAAACATACGGTTCAACCCATTGAACCCCCGGCCAACCCATGAACCCATGAACCCATGCCTATACCGGTTCCCGACCCGGTCCGGTTTTAAAAACTATGCATAGGACCCATCCGAAATAATTTGATTCAATATCCATGTGATGGTTATGGTCCGGAGGCATAGTGCCTAAATTGAACAGAACCATTTTAACAACTTGGCAAGGTTCAATTCGGTTCGGCGAACCTAACCGAACTAAACCATGAGCAACCCTATTGACTACTTGATGGTATACCCAATTGCCGATTATTGGTCGTTTGGTTTAGATGATACCGCCTGAGCTTGTTTAATTAACGTTGTCTAATGTAAGAATTGACAGCCTAGATGCAATTATTAAGTTGATCAATAATAATATAACAGGATGATTAGAGTTATGTGTATGGACCTTCGGCGTTCTATATTAACAAGCTAGACTCATTATTTCAGCCTGGTAAAATCATTAATTAATCCGTTAGTGTTGCCATACTTACAGCATTGGGGATCTACCTTTTTTTTTTTTGATGTATGGAGATTCTATTCCATTTCCTTCTCTCCTATCAAATATGTCCGTTGCGGACATAAATAATCTTGTATATAATGATATATTACATTATTAGTTTCACGTGATAGTTCAATAATATAATAATATTCAATAAAAATCTTTGAAAAAAACTATTGAAAATGTTAATTGACCTAAAAGGGAAAAATATAAACCCAAAATTATGTTGACTAATATAATACTTGCACACACATATTGTTATGACACCTTATCTATTTGCCCGTTACATACAAGGACATTTTCGTGTATATATATATATATATATATAAGGTAGAGCCAACCAGACTGTGTATTATTCAAGTCCATCGTAGAAAGAAATTAAATTAGAGAAGCTCTTTTATCATGGGAGGCATCCTTAATGTCAAGCTCCTCTTCGGCAATGTCATTCTCTTCAATATTTTGCTCAAATTCCACCATCAAAGTTGTTTGGTTCTGAATCTTAAGCTCCGAAAGTGAATTTTCAGAATAACAAACAATTTCAGTCATGGCCTTCTCTACTTGGCCCTCTTGTGTGTCCTTGCCAACCTCCATCTGGCCTCCAATGATCGGAATATGATCCTCTTCATCTCTATAGTTATTGTTAGAAGGGTATGAGAATTTGTGTGTGTCACTCTTTCTATATAGAGTCATGTCCTTGAGTCGGGCAAGGGCATAAGCCTGGTGTAAGGTTTGGGGTTCAAACCAACGAACAGACTTTTCAATCTCCGATTTCAGGCCATTCAAGAACCAATCCACCTCTTGAAGGTCACACACATCTATACCGCCCAAAAACAATTCAAAGAAATGTATGTATTCTTCAAGATCACCTGCTTGTTGTAAACTCTCGGCAGCAAAAGCTCTAGGGATTGACATATCATATCCCCAATTTTCCTTGAGTTCAATGATTGCGAGTTGATCCTCATTGCGAATCCTTGCTATCTGGGCAACTCCTGTCTCAACTTGCCCATCGGTGTTCTTCATTTCGCTACCGGTCCAAGGAACGTGGCTCTGATACCAATGTTATGGATCAAATCAGCAATTCGGCCACAGGAAGAGAATTGAGGCTGATTTAGGGGAGAAGAAGAAGAATCAAGAAGGGGAAGAGAAGGAGGAGTCGAGAAAGAGGGAGAAGCCACAAGAGAGAGAAGAGCAAAACTGTTCATTCATTCCTTCATATCCTCTCAACGGGTTTTTTAGGAGAAGTGCATCTAGTAAAACAAGGGCGAAATTGCGCAGGGAGTACCACATTTCTTGAAAATGTAATTTTCAGTACAAAAACTAATCAAAACGTCACTCCACCGTGCTAATACATCAGCTGTCATATCAATAAATAAAAATTAATTAGGTCAGCCATAAATTGATAATTTATAATAAAATATTACATTTTTAAAAAATTACCAGGAAATTGTTTTTTTTTTTATTTTTATACCGACATTCCTACCACTTCACTTGTGCAACTTTTCCATAAAATAAATGAATATTTTAATTTGTTAAATTTATTATGAGCTTATAACAGTCGGATTATAAATAGTCTGTTATTTAATTATTTTCATGCAATGATATATAAAACTAATAAGGGCCATACATGCCAGAGAGTATTTAGATTATAAATAGTAAATCATAACGTTATATAACAACATTTTAGAGTAGACGGTGATATCAAAATTAATTATGTATAATCTTAAAATTTTTGAGAAATGAAATTTGGTACAGTAAAACTACTTTTAACAAAATAATTTAATTCTTATTATAAAATTCTCCTATCTTTTTATCTCTTTTTTTTTTATCATATTTTAAATTTATAAGTGTACTATATAATAAAAAATTATATAGAAAAATTTGTATCTAAAGACTCCTTATGGAATGGACAATTTTCCTGCCTCCGTTATATAATAAAAGAAGGAAACAACCATATTCTTATAGTTTAGTGAATAAGAGATCCCCAGATAGTAAGAGTCATACAACATGGGAATTTTTCCTCCTGGTCTAAGGATTAAATCCCACGTTGGGAGAGTAGATAAAAATATTTTAAAGATTCCGACCTGACCGCAAATTATTCTTGAGGTGTGCTTCAGTTAGTCCGGAGATATTGCGTAGTGCAAAACAAAAAAAATACAACATGGGAAATTCTAGAGACAAAGTTCGGCCTGAAGCTTTCGCCTCCACAAAGTTGGAAGGAGCAAGTCTAGATTTAATTAGGCCAACTTGCCGACAGGTCAAACTGCAGCCGAATCTGCTCTAACTGCTCCAACTCCATGCCATCATCTATCCAAATCACATCTTGGAAAAAGCAAAGAAGAAGATGAAGGAAAAAGGGGAAACAGAGCGTGTTGGCAAAATTCAGAGAGTAACCCTCCTGACATTACTTTAGTCTTCCTTCTTTTTGGTGATCGCATGGGTTGTCTCTGAAGGGGAAGGGACCAACCGACCAGACCAACTTTTTAAGGGTACGCACACGACAAGCTCAGACTCTGCACTCTCAAGGGTGCCATGTGGGCTCGTGAAATTCCTCATGCAAACTCGTGGCGCCTTAATCATTGTGCTCATGTAAGTAAAACCGGATTAAATCATTATATATTCTTCAAAAGTACATCAATTTTGGCTAATTCACATTCAAATCAGATTGACTTATTTAAAAGTAAAATTATTTTATAATTTTTTTTCATGTACGGAATTCAGACCGAACAATTTAAAAAAAGACGTCGAATTATCTCAATCAATTTATAGAATTAATCAAGCACCCTTTAAAAAACTTATGTGCAGGAATATGAGCTTTAAAAAGTCCTCTATTGCATCACGAGAACAAAAGGGATCTCCAATTGATTGAGTAGTATGAATGTTTTATTAATGAAATTCCCTTCCGGCCCACAGTAAAACAATTAGACCTGGCAAAATTCGGTCCGGCCCGATAGCCCGGCACGATAACACCTTGCTAGGCCAGTGTTTATCATGCCGTGCCAGCACGACCCAATAATTTTGTTGGGCATGCTGGGCCCGATGATCCCCGTGCTGTGCCGGCACGATAGCCCAATTAGGGATATTAAAAAAAATAATAGACCATTAGACATTATTGAAGAATATAAAAAAAAAATTTCATTTGTGAACTCATTTGTAATTGCAAATAAGTCATGATCAAACGAGATTATCGGGTTGGACCAGGGCCGCCCCTGTCTTATTGTGCCATGACGACCCGGTATGATATCTTAAAGGGCCGTGCTTGGACCAGCCCTTATCGTGCCGTGCCGGCACGGCCTGATAAGACCTGGTTGCCACATCTAAAAACAATAGTTAGGTATCGCCTTCAAAGATACCAATGCATCTCAAATCCTACCATGTTCCAACTCATGTGGCCCTTCAAATGAATCTTGGGGTGCCCACAAAACTATTATTTATCCTGAATCCCATAAACAATTCAATAAACTAAGAATAAAAATTTCAGAAAAAAAAACACTGAATTATTGAACCTAACGCACACTTTCATTTCTACTTGGAGCCACATACCCAGCATCATTTAAAGGTTCCAAGCTTCATTTTTAAGACCCCCCGTCGGCACAGATCGAGCTATAAATTGATGGAGTCCTCTTTGCATCCGAAAGGGAAAGGGAAACACGACGGGTCTTGTCGGGACAGAGGGTAGACATGGGACTGTGTGTGTCCTCTGTCTCCTCGGAGATCCACAGTGAGAGCAATGGAGGGACCGTCCGCCATCACAACGCCATCTACTGTGTAGCCGAGACCCGGGTTGTCCTTCCTAATGGAGCTCAGGGCTCGATTGGGTCCGTCTACTCTAAGACCGGAAGCAAGGGGCTTAACCAGGACTCCGCCATCCTTTACCAGGTACGCATTGTTGGCCGGAATCCCGGGGGCACATGACAATCTCTTCGAGAAATCTGTGACATATATTATGAGAATCCATTTTATGGATATCTATGTAGTCAGTTTCCCGCCGATGACAGTCTTTTTCCTCCAAATCTCAACTTGCTCTGTGTTTTATTTATAATTGATTTGATTCTTATCCTATGATGATTCCGGTAATCGGTATGGCATGGTAGCCTACAAAGGATCACTAGATTGAGCTTTGTCCCTCCTGATACTTATCTTTGGTACTCCTAGGACGGCTCTAGCTTATAAAACATGAGAAACTATCACCAAAATTATATGAAAGCATGCTTCGTTTTCTACGTCAGATTTTCAGTTTCTGTTTCAAAATGAATGAAAGAAGAAGAACATTTCACATATAAAATACTGTGACCATTCCCCAGTGATTCACCCTGTAATGACTTTCTCTTCCCCTTGCCTCTCTGCTAGGGATATGGAACGAGCGATGGAGCACTCGGTGGGGTTTTCGATGGGCATGGGAAGAACGGACACATTATCAGCAGCATCGTGAGGAATAGGCTGCCGTCTCTCATCATGAACCAGAAGAACGCTCTAGCTGACATAAAAGCGCCATCACTGCAACACCACGAGCCCGAGGAGATCAGATCCGGGAAGACTGAAACTTCCCAGACGTGGGGTGATGCGTGTGTGGGCGCCTTCAAGGTGATGGACAAGGAGGTGAAGCTCCACGACAACATAGACCACTCCACCAGTGGGACCACCGCCGTGGTGGTAATACGGCAGGTTAGATATCGATTTCTCTGACTTTTTACCCCCCGGAAAAAAGAAGAAGATTTCTGGTGGTCAATTGATAATTTTATATTTTGTTAGGGTGTTGTAGTGGAGAAAAGTCGGATAAGTAATCTGTATTCATTTATTTCTCGAATAAGTCCTCCCTCTTCGTTCCTGTTCTGGTTTGGTTCCCTCAAATTTAAATGGGCATTTGACTTAGCCCCTCTGTTAAGAGTTGGCTGTTTGTCATGCCGAACTCCATGGCTTCACCTGTCGGACCCCACATTTGTCTGTAGGAAAGTCTGTGTCTGAGGTGGGGACCTCTCGGCTGCCATGGCAGGGTCCCGGAATCGGAGACTCAGAGGGTCTCACGGAGGGATGAGATTGGATTTTGTTTAAAGTTGAAGGGATTGATTGAAATATCTATGAATTTGGGGGCCGTTTGTGCAATTCAACCGTCAGAAGAATGTGTGAATCTACCTGTCTTTTGGGCTAATGGGAGACGACTGATGATAACAGGGAGAAGAGCTTATCATAGCGAACCTCGGAGACTCGAGGGCTGTGCTTGGTAGAGTGAATGAAGATGGAGAGCTCAGTGCAGTCCAGTTGACTACCGATCTGAAGCCCAGCGTTCCAAGTAAGCCCAAATTTCGATTTTCTGCCACTTTTATGCCTCGACCATCTCCTCCAACTTTAATGTGGGGGACACGATTAATTTTTCGTTTAATTTCGATTTTGATCGTGTCTTTAGGCGAGGCGGACCGGATAAGGAAGTGCAACGGCCGAGTCCTCGCGCTGAAGGGAGAGCCGCACATACAGCGCGTGTGGCTCCCCCATGAGGACACGCCGGGCCTCGCCATGTCACGAGCCTTCGGCGACTTCCTCCTCAAGAGCCACGGAATCATTGCCGTCCCCGACATCTCCTGCCACCGGATCTCACCCGAGGACCGGTTCGCCGTTCTTGCAACTGATGGGGTACGTAATAAGAGACGGCTAGTTCCCTTTACGGGTGTTCGTGGTTCGGTTTGATTTTAAAAATTATTTAAAGCCAAACCGTAACATATATTATTCAATTGGTTTCTGGATGCTGGCTTTGAACAGTATCCAATTTATATCCAAATAACCGAACTACATGGAACCAGCTTTTGCAATTTGGTTAACCGGTTAACCATTTTATAAAAAAATAAATATAGTTTTCTTGATAAAATGCAAACGGTCGGTTCGGTTTAAACCAAACCAATCCATTTAAAAAGCTAATAAATTATAGAGTTTAATTTAGTTAACAAACATATCACGTAATTGATCGAACCTCTTTTTGATAAATAATAAAACCGCAGCATTAAGTAAAAAATTCAAATGGTTTAGTTATTTTTGTTCGATTCGGCTCGGTTGAACGGTTCGGCTCGTTTTCTTCTTCTTCTTCTTCTTTTTAACCACCCCAGTTCAGTTCCCTCTAGTGAATTTAATGGGTCATATTAACCGTATCGGGCCTGGCCATTTAGGCCCAAATTAAAGTGGGCCTACCGAGGCCCAAGAAGGAACAGAATTTTCAAAATCTGATTGTCTTCTTTGCTTACATCACAGGTGTGGGATGTAATGGGCAACGGCGAGGTCGTGGCGGAAGCGCGGTCCGCACTGGAAGCTGGTAGCTCCGCAGCTAAGGCGGTCGTGGATGCGGCGGCGGCAGCTTGGAAGAGGAAGTTCCCTTCTTCGAAGGTCGACGATTGCACCGTCGTGTGCCTCTCCCTGCAACAGAAGCAACCGAAGGACATGTCCTAACGTGCGGAGCAGAGAAATTGCACGGCCAGCATTCATGTTCTGCTCTTCATCGTCATTTCATTACAGACGTGGTCGGGGGAGAGACAATAGCAAAAGCGGGGGGCGGGGGGGGGGGGTGGGGGAGGAGAAAAGTGGAGTAAGACCATGGAGTTCACGGGGAAATTTATGCCCACCAAGAAATAGGAATGTGTACAGCCCGTAGGCTCTACCATAATTGCATCTTAGGAGATTGACGTCCGGCGTATACTCAGCATGGATCAAGGGTCAAATCAATCTTGAGGAAATCTTGATTGGAACGAGTCTCGACTCTCCTTCGCCCTGTTGTGGTTCCCTCTAATCTTTAATTAAAAATTTTTTTTCCTTTCGGTTCCAATACGACTTTAGGTCGTACTACTTCTGTTGTCTGCTTCTTCATCTTTTCTTGCTTTGTAGGTGGAGTTCTTTTTCCCATTCTTATGTTTAGACGCCGGGAGTACTGGTCAGTGCATATCCTGTACATGAAAGACAGTTTATGACCAAGAAATGGTAATCCAGCAACCCTAGTGCTAGAATAAAAGTAATCCAGGCAATAATTGGTAGAACAAAATAACACTTCTCGGTGGGGTCATGCTCTAAATTGTACTCCCACGATCCTCTTACTCGTGCAGCATTCACGGATGATGGAGAAGGAAACTTCGCACTGGTATGCTTTACAGTGTCAATATTGAAGAAAACATCTCAAGAAGAAGACCCTCATGCTCATTCCCAAAATGAAATCTAGAAGATTCACTTCGGTGCTGTTTGGTTCGTGGTAAAGTTCCCACTTTCCATTTCCCTTGTTTGGTTGCAATCTTGGGCCGTAATTAGAACACCGGGTCGAGGGATTTTCATGGAAAGTTTTTATTGTGGGGGCATCGACAAGGAAAGCTTCAATTCCAGCCGTGGGTCCCAGCACTGGATCACCCCAACGCAACCCCCCGCGCCCCCCAACTTTACCCCTTCTCTTCCCTTCACCAGCCTATAAGCTAACAATTTATAAAAGGAAGGGTATCTTTGTAAAATTATATTCTTTCTCCTATCACATCAAATATTATAATATATTTTTTTAATAAATATCAAATACAATAATTTTATATTATAATTTACTTTTTCTATAATCAATTAATTTTTTATATAAATCTTATTTTTCCCTATAATTTAAGAATACCCAAACCAAATAGGGCTTAGGATTCTGAGATAGGGTATTGGATTGGAACCCATAACCTCTAAAGCAGAGAATATTGCTGTACCATTTATGTAAAAAAAAATTATTTTATCTATAATTCACTTGTAGGTATTATACCACCTTTTTATATCACTTGTAAAGTTCCAGCAATACCCTTAGAGAATTAAATATATTCTTCTCCATCACTAAACAAAACAACAAAATTCATAAAAGTTTACAAATATATCCTATCCATTTACCCTTCATTTTTCCTTATTTTTCATATAGCCATTTCCATTATTTCCAAATATTAATTTTACATATTCTTTTATTACGTTTTCTATTTTTTTCCCCATGAGTAACACACATTTGAATGTGACTCGTGTTATGAATGTGACCGTGCATGACACGGGTCGTCCGTTCTTTGGTAGTAATATAGAAAAATTATCTAAATCCTATACAATTAGTACAACTACCCTGAAAAATAATTATTCCAAAGAGTGTTATTATTATTATTTGATAAAAATATTTCTAATTAAAAAAAACCACCGGTCAGTGGCTTACGACTAATTGTTATACACAGACGCAAGGTGCCAAATACCCCCAACGAAGCGACCAAGTTCGGGGAATTGCATGTGACCTCGCCGGGGAACTTTCGAGCATAATGTGTGAGCCTCATTCTTACGCGTCATTACTTCGTCACTTTTGAAAAAGACAGCATTTCCCTTTCAAATATAAATAAAATGGTGAGAATCTTCTCAAGATCACGTGCATACATGCTTTATATTCCATTAAATTTTATTGATTTAAAAATTTTACGGTTTAGCTGCATAGATCAATAGATATTACAAGTTAAAGGGATTTTTTTTCGCTTGGTATGAATAATTAATTATAAGTCATTTAATTAAATTGCTAAGATTTGACCTTGAACCATAAATGAACCTTACCATTATTCATAATCCTCCTCCTCGGTCACTTTCCTCCTCCTTCACCTTGTCCCATGGCCACCTTCATCTTCTTCTTCCTCCTCCTCCTCCTCCTCATCTCTACCTCTGCCCCATCGCTGCCGCCTCCTCCTACCTCTTTCCCCATGGCCACCCTCATGCTCCTCCTCCCCTATCGCTGCCCTCCTCTTCTCCTCCTCCTCCTCAAGTGAGATTTTCCAATGTTTTTTTTCATTGTCCAAACTCCTCTATGACATTAAATCAAATGAAAAATTGAAATGGCTTTACCTATGGAGGAGGTGCAGCGCACCATAGGGAATGGGAGAGGAGGACGTTCATGAGATGAGAGGAGAGGAGAGGAGAGGAGAGGAGAGATGAGGAGGAGGAGGAGGAGGAGGAGAAGGAAGAAGAGGTGGCGGCCATGGGGACAAAGGGAAGGAGGAGGAGGAGGAGGAGGAGACTAGCTTAGCTTGATCAACACTGATTAAATATCTTTGCCAGGTGCATAGGTTCAATTGTTGCATATCTATTAATTTTAATATATAATTAATCAAGGGCAATTTATCTATAATATTTCATCAGTTCAACAATTTTTCAAGGATGGATCCAGAAGGTTTATTTGAGGGACAAAATGGGATAAGTTAATAAAAAAATAAAATATAGTAAAATTTATATAATATTTTATAATTTTTTTTTACTTTAATGGCAATACAAAAAGGGTAAAAAAGATTCGCATCAAATGGTTTTCCTAACAAATTGTTTGATTTTTTGAGCATTTTTTAATTAAAAAATGGGATCAAGACCATTTTAAAAATTGAAAAAAATTATCTACTGCCATTCGTTTTTTTTTAAAAGTTTTTCGGACCTATTTTTAATATAAAATTTTAACTATAGAAATTACATAAAACAAACCAAGGAATGGAATTAATTCCTATAAAATAATCTACAGTAAACTCTTCAATTTTTCATAATGAAAGGTTAATCAAGTATACACTGTAACTGGGGAATGGAATAATGATTGTGGATATTAAATATATGATTAAAATTGATAACACTCATTTCTCATTTCATGTAGAAATCCGATTTTTTTTTGATCCGTCTCACTTCGGTTCTTCAACAATCAATTTTTCCATTTTTTTTTCCTTTTACGGATAGCAATCGCACCTGCTCCTCTAAATCCATGTCTGATTGAGACCAAAATATTATCGCACAAAATCGCAATAAGAAATAGAGGTCTAAAAAATCCAATACAATTTAATTAAGATAATTCATCATCTTATTATTAAAATCAAGTTTTATAAATGATATAAATTATTACATAATTGAATAATAGTTTAGACGGAAATAAAAAGAGACCTAATTAAGTGACATTACAGAATTTGATTAAATTTTTGGTACTGCAGCTCCTTCCCGTCCTTGAGTTTTATGCATAAATCTCCAATTTCATCTTTAATATTTTTATTTGACTAGTCTTTGATTTTTTTTTCAATCAATTTAACCTAAATATAAATTATTTTACCATCACGCCTTTGCCGCATCAAATATGAAAGTTGACTCTGTAAGTTCATCCTAAAAATAAAACTTGATGTTACAATACAATTGGCAAGACAACTGAGATCAATAGGCACTAAAACCCGTCATAAATAAGATATGCGCAGATTTATATGTAATGCATGTATATATATATATATATAGCGTAGATACATACATCGCAGTACAAAATGAGAGCACTACCATACACTAAGGCCACCGCCAACCACACCAAGGAACCGCAACTAAACCTACTGAATAAGCCATACATAGAGACGAGATAAATAGAAAATCAAAGGAGAAACCACGATCTCCATTCTCCAACCTGCGCGCTCATCATGGAATGAAGCAAATCTAGCAATGGAGCGGGCAGAGGTCCAACGACTTCTCAGATCGTCAGCACAGATCCGAAGAGTAGAGCTGCAGAGGCGGCGAGGAGGCCGAGGACGGCGGAGGGAACGGCTGTGGTGGCCGGTGAGGCAGGAGCGGGTGCCGGAGCCTCCATCTGCGCTGCCGCGGAGAGGGCCATGACGGCGAGCATGAGAGCTGTGATGTGGACAGTCGCCGACTTCGCGAGCGCCATTCCGAGATCTGAGATCGGATGAGAAGAGCAGAGAGCTCCGAACGGCGGTGGCGATTATACGGGAGTTCTTTAAGCAGGAGGAGGAAAGCAGCGGTGAAGCTAGAATTTATGCTAGGGTGACAGGCAGGGAGTGTGGGGGATGGGGAGGGGAGAGAGAGAGAGAGTTCGGGCAGTCACAGGTGAGACGGGCATCTGCCCGACTCTACTCGGCAAGGGGCTGACAGTTGTATTGAGTGTGGGGTCCAGCCGGTTTGGGAAAAATGAAAAACAACTCTACTATCAAGGAAGGATTCGAATTCGGTGGCCTTGCCAATAGAAAGTTCCAACGGCCCCTTCCGCGGGCGGAAGGACAAACAACACAGACATCACCGATAGAAAGCCACCGAAAGGGTAGAATGCACGCGCCTAGTGCATGTTCTGGGGGACATCAGCAGTCTGTTCGTGCTTCATCATCACCGGTGTGTGCTCCAAGTGCTGAGCCGCGTTCTGAGGCGCGTTGGACAGGTGGGAGTGCCCGGGGTCCGGCGTGGCGGTAGGCTCAACCTGAACCCAAGCAATTTTATTTATATATATATATTTTTTTTTTCTTTTACTTTTTTGCTGTCACGGGATTGCCACCTCGTCGGGGATGGACCACATAGCGAATCAGTTTCCGGCCGATTCGCCAAGTGCCAACTGGATTCAAGTGCAGGACACGTGTACGGTTCATATTTTGCGTGTTCTCTTCTCCACGCGATTTTTTAAAAATGCTTCCGGAACTTTCCTCGGTTGGGCTGTTGTTATCGGTCACCTAGAGCACCAATCAAGTGCAGAATTCAGTTGCCGGTCGACCCGGCTCATTGTTAAATTATGTCACGAGAAAGACGACATGGAACAAGTGCTCATATCACTTTAAATTTTTTTTTTTATTTTCTTACATTTAAATTATCTCTTCTAATTTAAAAAATCAATCATAATTAAATTTCTTAATTTTAACATCCATTTTTACATGAAATTATATTTAATTATTTAAACATGCTAAAATTAACATATCTAATTAATTCTAATAAGGGGTTAGCAAGGCTGCTGTCTTTAGTAATAATTATGACAACCGAGAAAATTATGACAACGCCAAATAGCTTTGCTAAAACATGCTTAGTGGAAAGTGGGGGTGACGAATTTTATAATTGGCTTGATTGATGCATAAAGCAATGTTCGAGGCCTTAATTTTCTGCGCTTATAATATCTGTATCCCACGGACAGCATTTGGAGTGGTCGTCTTCCCTTCCCCCACTTCCCATATCCCAACGTTCCTGCCCTTTCGGTTCATCTCCGATTTCCACTCCACGGTGGCTTCTTCACGAAGACCCTGTTAAGAAAAGCGGAGGAGGTCGAGGAGCTGATGGAGAGGAATTGGCGAGTCAAACGGCTCGAGTGACCGACAGTGGTAATCAAAATTCACCTTGCCGCAATCCTGTGTGTTTTCCTTTTTTAAATTGGCTGGTAAGTTGAAATTATCGGAGATCCAGTTTGAAGCAGATCGGTCCACTAAGCTCTCTCATTATAAAATTTTTTCGTTCACAAAATTTAAACTAAAGACCTTATTAAAAAAGAAGAGATGTGAAATTATTTTAAATAATATTAAATATAATGTTGTGCATATGTTAGTTTCTCACTCTATATGAGGATGTAAAATCACTTAAAATTCATGTTGCTGTAGATTCAACTTTTGCATAGTGTCAGCATATTGAGAATAGTGAAACTCTCTCTCTCTCTCTTAGTATACATAACCTAATATCCAAAAATTTGACATTCTTTAAATATATAAGTGAGTCATATCACTCCATCCATTAAAAAAGGTTAAAATTTTTTTAATATGAGATTTTGAATTCAAAAAATTTAACTCAAAAGTTTACGATAAAGAAAAATGTATCAAATTATTTCAATCAACTGATCCAAATGATATATACAAGCTCTCCTTCATTTCACAACCATGAAAGTTGCCATGAGATTTGATATGATGATTGGGATCTCTACCTTTCCATTGTACTACTACTCATAAAATAAACCCACCATTCTACAAATGTTCTCGATTTTTTTTCGTAGGCAAGCGATGAGCAAACACCCAATATCCGGAGTCATGTAGCGGACGTGAACCAGTTAATACTATAGAAATTTTTAATAAGACAAAACCTAGCTTCCACCGGCCTTCAATGGTTAAAACCGGCACCTCATGCACTAACATTGAAAAATAATTGACAATTGAGTAATTTTATGAAGTAATGAAGTTTCTTTGCATTGTTTTATCGATTTCGCCATAGTAACTATGATTACACATCGAGCAACCACATTGATTTTTTTATTTTTTTATTTGCATAAAAAGCAGTTAGGATGACATTGTAATCATTGTACAAAAGGGTTAGACAGATTGCACAAAATTGTATGATAAATTTTGTTCTATTCACTGCACAAAATGCTTGACAGTACGTTGCTTAAAATATTGTATTCAGTGGATAAGATTTAGTAGTTTGCACTATCAAAAAATTGCACAACAAGCTTCGACAAATGGACTTTACTTTTTATTTTGGGGCTTCTTCTTAGTGCAACGGAAGAGTTGCTCTGTTGGTTAGTCATACTCCTTGCTCTTAGAGGTGTGAAATCGATTGTAGTCAGTGGTAGTGGACTCAAGGCTGTGGAACTTAGGCAAGCTCTGATATCACTTTCCCTTTATGCAATTGAGATAATTTCAAACAAAGCTAATAAATATTGAAAAAAAGGACACCAAGACTTTTTTTTTTTTTACGTGGAAAACCCTAACTTGGGTAAAAACTATGGGACCAAGTCTATATAATCAACATTTTACTATTCAATGGATATTACAGCAATTGTTCATGAAGGGAACACCCTCTGGTCAATCATAACTCAAGAGATATTTCTCCTGATTTAGCAAACTCATCACCTATACAAGTGGTTCATAAACACCACAAAAAATGGAACTTATAGAGTTTCAATTCCATTATCTACTGTTCAGAACTTAACCTAGAGGTCATGAGGTTGCTATCACAATTTCGTCCCGATTGGAGTTTGTTTGGCCTTCCGATCGAGGTTTGATCTCAAACTATGCATTTGTTGGGAATGCTTTGTTATTCCTCTATCTTGTTGTTCTGTTGCTACTCTATTCTACTCCTTTTTAGTTGAGTTTCTTTGTTTTGACTATCGTATGGTTTTCTTATGATTCTCATCATGAGAGGCTCTCCAATCACGAGCCTTCTCGTAGATCTTTATCTTCCCCTATGGTTCCTAATTATGACAGGCTATTTCGTCGTGATTGTGCTCTTGTGGATCTCTTGTTTTCACTTACCGAAAGAGGCTTTCCATCACAATTGTCCGGCTCGGGGATCTCCCATCATCCCTCACGATGCTCCTTATGAGAGACTTCCCATCCTCACGGTCTTGTTGACTCGATCTCACATTATGAGAATTCTTTTGGAGGTTGACTTCTCCATAAGAGTTAAGATCATCAACATCTCTCTTCTTACATGTATTTAAAGACCCTAATGACCTAGGGTTCAAATCTAGAATGAGGAGCTTTCCTTATATCTAATTCTTTTCCATAATATCCTAATATATTTTGTTTCCAAAATTTAAACTCCGCTAAATTCAAGAAGGATTCTATTCTCCATATAATAAGGATTTTCCCAACACTTGTCCATGTAAAATAATCATAATAAGTGATTTTTACCTTTACTTTTCAATCTCATTGGGGCCACTTCAACTTGAGTCAGCTTGTGGGACCACTCTAAGTAAGCAGCAACGTGCTGACTAACTTCAATAGTAGCAACACCCTCTGTGATCTTCCACTTCAACCTTTGAACGAGCTGATCAATGTTCTATAGAACTTCTTAAGATCGAGTTTTAGCAGGTCGTGGCAAAGCTTGATTTTAGTCAAACTTCTCCTTTGCCCAAATTTGAACTTTCATACACTCATCAATACTGGCGATTACTCGTGCTGTGGCTTTAAGCACTGGTTCGAGAGGGTAATTTGGTTATTTCATGGTTTAAATGAGGACCATTTTTGACATTTCATAAAACCATGAAACAAATGACGTGGTTGAAAGAAATTGTCGAGTTTGGTAGACAACAGATAAAATCAAAGATTCATACATGAATTATGTAAATTTAAAAGTTCATGTTAAACTATAGAAATGATACTATTTTCCCCTTTTATTTCCCATGTGCATATGATTTATGTGCATGGTTTATGGTAAGAATAGTTTTTAAAATTGGATTGGGTCGGTAAGCTCGACATGGGATTCCCACCTGCCAGTTCAATTTCAACAATTTTTTAGATTACACGGTGACTCTATTTGACTCCTCATTCATATTAACCAGCTACGGTCAAACTTGTGAATCCATGGAATCGATGGATGAATTGGTCAAGTCAAAATTAAGGGAAAAAAATAAAGTTTCTCAAAGACCATAATATATGCACTATTTTTTTCTAAAATGCAAAAATTACGGTGGAGTTAGGATTCCACTTTCTACTATACATATTTACCTGTGAAATTGTGAGCGCTATGATCTCAAATGCAATTATAATAAAATGAATTAGGAAGTAAAAAAGTGCACAAATCTTGTTCATGAGAAGACAGACCCAATTAGCTTATATCGTGAGCTATATCTTGTTCTTGTCCTTTTTCTCCATCCAAAACGAATCAACTCAACAAAGGCAATCATATTCCTAATGTTTTTCATAATACTATGAATCTCCCAGTTGATATCCATGCGTCGAGTCACAGCATTAACCGAATTAAAGCAGTCCAAAAACAACGAAAACATCCTTCCAGCCACTACCAGCGGCAAAAGATACGGCAAGAAGCATAACCCTGGCTTTAGCATGTCAAGGTGACCTTGCAATGTCTTTCTTAAACCAGGCTAACAAGAGACTAGTGTTGGCCGCTTGGCAAAACCTGCAATACAGATCTTATCTGCTCTAACAACAACATCTACATGAATCACTATCCATCCATCCATCCATCCATCCATCCTTGATTAAAAGCATTACTTATTTGTTGGTCAAAAGGAATTTCATTTGAAACAAGATTATTTCCTGTATTAACCTTTTCAACATGATTTCACGGCCTGCATTTCTTCTGTTCATTAAGAGTTGTTTCTAATTTATTTAGAAAGCAGGACAAGTCCATATTTTGTACTGTAAATGGGGCTTTGTTCCTTAAATGTCGTCTCAAATGTTAGAACATGTACTTTTGAGTCTTTACAGGCAGGTGATGTTGTGGTGGAACTCAATGATTGAGTAGGTTGACTTCATTCAATTGCACTGTGTCACATTGGTGGCGGCAAACACTCGCCATTCGATCTGTTGTTCCTTCATTAATATTGGTGACGAATTTACAATGAGAGTCTTAATAGCTATCTTCTACTGTCAATTTAGTTCTCAAACCCTTTAATTGACATTGCTTCAGTTCTCGAACGGATTCTACAAGATGCCTTGTTATTATGCCCTTAGAGAGATGAGTCGTATGGACTCAATAGGGGTCAACAAACAACTCTTATAAAACCCATGAACAAACCCATGGGCTCAAGGGTATCTTTCAAAGAAAATTTTAAAGGGTGCCTTTGTGGATTTCTCTTTAAGATGGTGATATTGCCTTCCCAAGGAAGTTTAGCGGATTACTTTTTCTTAAAACAAGGTTTACGGTCGCAATTTGTCTACATGAACAACCTGGGTCCTTGTGGGTAATTAGTTTCTCTAATTTTCATTTATTTGCCATAAAAATCAAGAAAAAAAAATCCACAATATCTTTACCGATGAATAAGTAAAACCCTTTAAATTAACAGGGGTGATTCAGTTCGACAATTTGAATCCGAGCCCTATCATGTTGATGTAGAAAACTGAGTCTTACGTGTGCAGCTTGCTTTCTCCCATGCAAGCATGTTAGTATTTTAGTCATCTTCTCTTGACAAGGGGGCGGTAGACTTCCCTTATGTAAGGAGCGGGCACGCTCCATTGCGACTCACCCAACCCATTCGGCGAGCGTCCGTGGGAGGCCGAGGGGGACAGAAGAGGGGCTTGGTTTGAGTACTCCTGAGAGAGCACGGGCATAGGTAAACAGTAATTGTGTTATCCCGGGGGCATAAGTATTCACCTCTCTTGCCGGAGAGAGGAGAATACTTAGATTATTGTGGGGTCTATGCGTGGACCAGCATTGGTGTAATTATTGATTTTACTCAGTGGATCCCTTAGCCGGTGGTTTTTTCGTCTCTGCACTCTTGTGGGCTTCCCACGTTGAATCTCAGTGTCCTATCCTCTCTCTTATTTTCTTCGTCCAAGTGCTGGAAATCGGAAAACCTGTGAGTGGTCGGGCCCTGGCGAGGTCGAACGATTGGTATCGGATCAACAAATTTTAGAGGCTCTATTGAAATATATTCTAATATTCTTTTCCTCCTTATCATAATAATAATAATTATATTGATGAGAGTAATTTCCACATTTCATATATTTAATTGTTAATAAATGGTGGAGTTCAATGGGAAATTTTCATAATTGCGGTTAATGTTGTTAAAAGTGCGATTTATGGTGGTTCAAAATGGGTCTGGAACCGTTTGACCTGGTTACGGTTTAGCCCATTTGCTTAACGGCTCGTTCCAGTTACAGGTCATGGTTCAAGCATAGGTTTGCCCCGTGAACCATCTATCTTTTTATTTTTTTAATTTTAAATTGTTTTGACAAAATCCAATCGTTGATTTGCAAGATTTTTAGTGGTCCAAGCTAGTTTCTAAACGGTTCTGAGCCGGTTCAACAGGGTAAGGTTCGGGCTGATTACGTTTAACGGGTTCATATTTCAGAACCGGCCCGTAACCTCCCCAAACCTACTAAGAACAATTACAGGCAGAGTTAGGAGAAGTCCGGGCCGGTTCCGGGTTTGGACAGTCTAGTTCCAATCCGGTTACGGGCCAATCCGACTCGTTTAACATTTCCAATTGTTGTTACTTTATTACGTCAATTCTAACATAATTTACTTAGATCCCGAACAATATTGAATTTTACTTAGATCTATTTGTTACTATATTGAACTTCATTAGTGAGTTAATAAGGGATTGAACTCAATTATCATTTAAAATCCTAAATTGACATGTTGTGATACTTAACATTCATACAAATTCACACCATTTTCTTTTATTTAATCGATTTAGATTGTATTATCAATAACTCCCTTTACCTGATAATGTGGGATCTCTTGCTATTTGTCATTAAGCAGTAACTTTCAATACATATTTACGAGTTGGATATTATCTTTTCGTACTCGGACCATGATACACAATTGGCAATGGGTAGGATATTTTTTTCCGAACATAGGTTTAACATCAACAAACTACCAGTTGGACATTTTCTCTCAAAACCCTGGTCGAGCAAGATGTGAACTATGTTGCTCTTATAACTACGAGTCGTGATTAACTTTTGCTCTAAGAAGTTATTTTTGTTATTTATTACCTAATGGTTTATTAAAAATTCCTTAAAATAATAAGCAAATATCTTTTTATTTCTTTTCTCTGTCTCTAAGGAAATACTTTCTAACTCAGCGAGATCTGTGCATATTTTCAATCCAGTCACTGTTTATTCCAATTCGACGCTTCCGATCAGCAAAGAGAACGGAGTGCGACTGTAGCTTCGAGAATGGCCTCCTCTTTGCCTAATCCGAAGCAAACTGACGTTCCTATGTCTCCGGACCCTGGTAATTCCTCCTTCCTTGTGATTCTGACCGGCCAAAGCACCTTCATCCATTTTTCTTTGAAATCGAGTTGTTACTCTGATGGAGTTTGTGACATAAGTTGATGATAGTGTGCGACGTCGATGCATTATATTCGGTTTCTTATTTTTCATTTGCTCATCTCATATCTTGATTTGTTAGTGTTTCGGCTCTTTTGCTGCCAAGAGTACCAAAACATGAGATTCAGTTCTGACGGCGAGTCATTTGATTTGATCGCTTGGATTCTGATAGAAATGAAAGACGGCTCTCTGTTAAAGCGCATCAGCAACGGTCTTTTTCTGTGATTAGTTGATTTTATCCTCGATTAGAGGAACGTGAGGGATTCTAGTAGTATCATTTAACTTTCGTGGGCCCTGACCGCGAATCAGTTAATTTGCGCTTGAAATCTGACAGAAATGAAAGACAATTCTCTGCTGAAGCGCATCAAAAACAGCTTCTTTTTTTTTTTTTTCCGTGATAAGTTGATTTCATCCTCGATTAGAGAATTTAGGAGATTCTACCAGTATTGTTGAACTCATGAGAGATCAGGAGTGAAGATTTCACAGGAATTACTTTTGACAAGAAATTTTATGTAGCTTTGCTTAGAATTGAGACTTGGCGTTGAACGACTTCTACTGCTGTAATTGTGGCAAGGCTATGATGCATGAGAAGACATTAGTATTAACACTTGTTCTAGGAAAAGTCTAAATGTTCAGGTCAAGTTTACTCATATTGCTGGACAGCAAGGCAAGAGCAACCATGCTGTTTGTTATTAGCAGCTGCTTCTGATATGTTATGATTGATAAAGATGATTCAGTTACCATGCTTTATCTGAAAGTTACAATTTGAATTGGAACGTGCAGATCATATAGTGTCATTGTGTATTTTAACTTAATGATCTCAGTAGAAGAAAGTATTGAATTAGTAAACTACGTTGAATAGTATCCATCATAACTGTTAAAAATGTCACTTGTCCTTTTGCTCATCTAATGCCTGTCCATGCTTTTTTTCTTTTGTCTTCTCTAGTTGCTTGGTCTTCCTATAATTCAATAATCTTTCTTGGGATGAGGTTGGGCTAGTCATGTGTTTTGTTTGCTATTCCTTCTGTCCACGCTCTGGAATACATAGAGAGTGGCTGCTGCTGAATGAGTACCTTAGAATCATATGTGGCTTTAAATTCAATCTTCTTAGGCATCTCTTGTCACCATATCATCGGTCTGTAATTTTAAATATTTTTCTTCATTTATTGCAGTTGACAAACCTCCAGATGATGTTCCCGTTGCTTCAGTTCCAATCCATATTGTTACTGCTGCAAATGAACTTCCAGATGAATTTTTGAATCCTTTACAAGAAAGACAGTTGGTGGTTGGGTTTGACTGTGAGGGTGTTAATCTATGTCGCCATGGAACTCTTTGTATCATGCAGGTGAACCATTTTAGCATCCTTTCAAATGAAGTTTCATAGAACTGTTGAGGCTTGCCACTAGCTGTCTCAGATATTTTTAAGTTTCAAATCATGAGAAAATTCTGTAGCCACAGTGTGTTGATGCAGCAACTGATTCTATAATTTGTCTGTATATATTCTAGTCAAATCTCACTCATTCACCCCTTTCTTTCTCTGTTTTTAGTTTTTTTTTAATATCATTGTGCCAATTTAATATGGGCCATAAAATCATCTTCTGTAACTAGTGCCAAGAATCAATATTGTAAACTGTGTAATAAGTGCAAGACCTTGTTCAAATATTAATTATTATTTGCATGGCATTATGGTCTGTATAATTTACAAGACCTAATTCTTGGATGTCACATCTGAATTTTTATCTTGGCTTAATAGTTGAACATGAAAACTGATGCATATAGCGGACCCTCTGAAGTGTATTTGTGCTGTTTGTTTCTTGCTTAGATAATTCCTTTTTTATTGCCTTTCTAATGAAAAAAATATTTCCCCCCTATAATATGGTGCTAGAAATGTAAGGGTATTCTTTGCTGTCCCTAGGGAATGTTGAAATAGGTCAGCCAAAAAAATGAAAAAAAGGATTGCTGAAATAGGTGATGCTTATTCCATGAAAATTGTCACAGTTCCATGGCTATATTCTTTGTGTTGGAGAAATGTTTGTTGTGTTAAGTTCAAAAAATGAACAAAAGAGCGAAATGGTTTCTTGTGAAATATTATATACATCTTGAAGTTACAACTTCTCGTAAAGTTCTCTATCGTGGACTCCTGTAACTGTTTTATCATGTTGACAGACGTACTGTCGTGGTGGGCATTTTCTATTGTAGCGGTGTTATTTAATGTTATGCTTCATGTTCTTGTGGTGCAGCAACAGATGCCATGATTTAGACCAATTTCTATCAACTATTCTTTACTACTCAACTCCTTTCGGATTCTGTCAATTTCGATTAAACCTCTGAAATTGAACAAAGGGTTCTTGCTATAATGGATACTTCATTGTAATATGCAGCTTGCTTTTCCAGATGCCATATACATAGTTGATGCCCTTGCTGGTGGAGAGACACTCATGAAAGCTTGCCAACCAGCACTCGAGTCTTCATATGTCACAAAAGTTATTCATGATTGTAAACGAGATAGTGAGGTCTTTATCTGTTTTATTTCTTTCCATATCTCATCACCTGTCACTTGAATTAACGTGGAATTTTGTTCAATTGCTTTGTAGGCATTATATTTCCAATTTGGCATCAAGGTGGACAACATTGTGGATACTCAGGTTAGGATTCAGTATGTCTTCTGCATGTTGCTCTAGTACTTTCAATTTATCTTCTGAAGGAGTAATGCTTAAAGTTTGTTTTGTTGTGTTTACCTTAATGAGAAACTCTTCAGTTTGAACTTGAGTTGTTGTTTGCCAGCATATCCATACTTGTGCACTTTTGATCCTACCAGTCTACATATGTTAAGAAGCATACAAGCTTACTTCACTCAATAGTCATAATTACTATGGATAGTGCATGATAATACTGAAGCGTGTCTAGCCTGTTCACTTATAAATGAATCAATCAAAAGCCTGTTCACTTCAAAAAATTGTATCATGGGAACTGCTATGAAAAGCCTGTTCACTTCAAAAATTTTTGTCATGGGAACTGCTGTGTAGTATATATTAACTGTTTAAGAGTCAATAATTGCAATTGTTGACTGTTTTCATGTGCAGATTGCATATAATCTCATTGAGGAACAAGAAGGAAATAAGAGGTTGCCGGATGACCGCATATCATTTGTTGGCTTGCTTGCAGATACACGCTATTGTGGTAATTATATGTAATGTCAAATTTATCAATACCTTTGTATTAGCATTATAGGCCATGGCTGGGTTTTCTTCCATACATGATACTGGTTGATTATTAACTTCAAAAGCATGCCTGGCAATGATTGGTACATCTGAAGATTGATCACACAGCAATGTTAGTTCTTTCATTATGTGCTTGGTAGTAGTTAATGTGATGCTTTCTGGTGGTATAGTTTTCCAGAGGACAAATTCAAAGTAACGTATTACATTAGAGTAATATAGTGGGATGCATTTTATACTTTGTTGATAGAATACTCTTTATTGAAACAGGAGTGTCCTATGTCGAGAAGGAAGAAGTGCGTATTTTGCTTCGGCAGGTGAATTTTATATATTTATATTCATTGTATAGTGGGGTTTATGTTTTGACAACTTGGATGTAAGTAATAATACAACAATTTGAACTTGTGAACTTTTTGAGGCATGGATCTACCATTAGGTTCTTTGCTTTCATTCTTTCTCCTCAATAAGTGAGGGGCGTGTGGTTACCTCCCCATTCATAGTCCTTGAATCTGTATTTGCAATGAACAAAGAAGAAATCTAAAACTGCAAAGGTTCAATATGGACAAAATTTTCTTTTCAGGAACAGTCTTTTTCATCTAACTGCTGTTGAATGAATAACCTTTTAGCATTTTGGACAGTTTATAACTGTTTTGAGGTGAAAAAAATTTGTGATAACTTTTCTAGCTGTTTAGACTCAAGCTTAGATGAGAACCATGAAAAAGCAAGCTCTTCTTATTTACAAGCGTTGCAAGTGCTAGACAAATTAACTGGTATTAAAAGTGCTAGAATATAAAATTGTAGTGTTTCATATATTTATTAAAATAAGGGAATTCTTGAAATAAGTAGCTGCGGACATTATCATTTCTTGGCATATGTGCAATCTAGGGTTAGCAGTTTCTTTGTTAACAGGGAAATGGATTATTGCTTTCTTTTTTCCTTTTTCCTTTTTTTCTTTATTTGATAATCATGGATTATTGCTTTCTTTTTTCATTTTTTCTTTTTTTGATAATCATGGATTATTGCTTTCTGTTCGCACTTTGATTACCAATATTGCCTGTATCTCATCTACAGGATCCCAATTTCTGGACTCGTAGACCTTTGACTGACATGATGATCCGCACAGCTGCAGATGATGTTCGCTTTCTTCTACATATCTATCACAGGATGATTGAGAAATTTAATACAAGATCCTTGTGGTATCTAACCGTTCGAAGTGCTCTAAATTCTCGATGTTTTTGCATTGACAATGACAGTCATGATGACTGGCCACCTTTGCCTCCGATTCCAGGTCAAATACTGAGAATGCAAACTCTCTTTCTTGTCACATATTGTTAGAGGTCCCCTGTTACCAGAAAACATGGTCTGTATGTTAGCTTCTTATATTTCATATCTGTGGATAATATAGTTCTTGGATCTTGTTTTATACTGTCAGTGTTACATTTTTATTAGGGGTTGAATAGCGCAGAAGAATCTTCTACTACCTTGCAGCTGCAAGTCGTACCTCCAGGAATGTTGAGGTTTTGCACTGCATCACATGCATCTAAGAAGTTGTAGTAGATGAAAAAAATGCTGTATAAACTTGATTGTTGGTTTTTGCTAGCTTGCCTACTGAAATGGCATGGAGGTGTTTCAGTAGCATGTGAGATTTAGCTGAGAGGAAACGGCACAAGCCAATGGATTATATGGATTAATCTCAGTCTGCATTGCTTCTATAGATAATATAACAGCAGATGGAGGCGATGCTCCTGAAGAGGAAATCCTTTCAATTCTTGATGTGCCAAGAGGACAAATGGGACGTGTTATTGGAAGAAAAGGGGCTTTCATTACTGCAGTTAAGGAATCTTGCAGGTCTGTCACTCTGTTCCACTTCTCTCTCTGATATGAAGTGTGTGAAATATACATTGTGTACCTGGTTTTGATCAAGTGGTTGATCATGCAGTGCTGAAATCCTGACTGGAGGTCCTAAGGGACCACCTGACAAGGTTAGCTCGCTAAATCTTCAATTTTTGTTAACAACAATCTGTACGCTGAATGTCATAGTTACTGCAACCTTATTTAAAATCTTGAAGTTGAGCATTAAAAGTTATTTGGTACTGATTTTTCCTAGATAATGAAATTGTTCTAGAATGGTACATTATTCTCTTGAAGCAATTTGAATTTTGTGCTTATTTTAGTGTCATAAACTTCCATATCAAGTTGACAGTTTTGGAATACTTGGTCTTTTAATGGCATAAACTGTGTAAGACTGCAAAATATTATGTAAGAGATGCACTTAATGATTTACTGGACCTATTGCATGAAAAATAAGATATTTCTTTGTCGTTACCCTTTTCGGTCTCTGTTTTAGTTATGCTTTATCAAGATTGCTCATGTCTTTCACTTGAGAAAAAATATATATAATTACTCATGTCAGGACATAGAGGTTCCCTTGTCGTTTGGGGTTTTGAGTTTCTTGCCATCCTTTTTGCAATGTTAACTGCTGTAAATGCAATGTTTAGCAAATATTCATAAGCAGTTAGTCAATTAGATTTATTTGTAAAAAAATTGGTAAGAGCACCTGCTGTTGCTTGCATGAATCTTTACTTGGAATAACATTTCTAAATGGAATCAACAAATCTAGAGTAGCATCTTTCATCAGTCAATCTGAAGAAGCAGGCTTAGTGTGAGGTTGATCTGGAGCAACGCACATAAACACAGAATAGCAAATGCCCTTTCATTTGCAGTATTTCTCCAGCCTATTTTTTCTGTATCGCAGGTATTCATCAAAGGGCCTGTGAAGCAAGTGAGGAAGGCAGAAGCTATTCTAAGGGGGAAGCTGATGGACATCTACTAACAAGAACACCACCTCTGCGCTCCTCTCTTGTAGGTGCCTTATGATGTCTCTGAGTCCATGAATAATTTGGATGTGAATTGTATCTTACAAAATCTTCTGCCTCTCGTATTTCAAGTTAATTCATGTTCAAGAGAACCTGATAAAAATTCTATACTGATTATATTTTTTAGGAAAAGAGAGTAGTGGAGTTCACCCTACCCTCGATACTGATCTGAATAGCCAGTGGAATTTCTTTATGTCCATAATTTTCCATTCCCTTCTTGTGCTACTAGGCTCATGATGCCCTTTCTAACCCAGAAAAAGTTATTGAGCACTGTTACCGTGGGCGCAAACATTTATTGATACCTTTAATACGTCTTATGTGAATTGTTGCCTCATCATTCATGGACTAAGTCTTCCATAAAAAATGTCAGTATCATTTTCTTCTAGCTATTAAATGATAATTACACTTTTTGCTGAGTCGTTAAACAACTACTCGAGCTGGTGACAGATGATGCATTGAAGTGGTTGTGTCTAAGAATTTCTCTTCTTTTCAGGTTATTTTTTTAATTGATTTTCCTGAACCACTACGGTCTATTTGTTTTCCTGATTGAAATTAGAGTTGAATTATTTACTATGGCTGATGATCGGGAGCAGAGCATTGTAGTAGGGCATCTCGTACTTCCAGCGTATCGTTAATTCTATCTTCTTCTTTTTTTTTATTACTGGAAGCTTTTTGCCAATGGTCTCCAGTTTCAATCCTGGTTTGACATTCCTCTGAATGCAAGTTCTTTCTTCCCCTAATTATTTCACATGATATATCTGTAATGCAAAATGTGGATTGTTGATTCACGGTTATATGAAATGCAGGAAACAGGCCAAGCTTTGATTTCGGTGGGATTTGCACTCATGTATCCTAAGGGAGACAAAGGCAGTCCTTTGGGCTTAAGAACCCCTTGGAACTGCAGAATGTGATACTGTTTGAACCATAAAGACATAAGCTATGAGACTAGACAAATGCTTCATCCTTTTAGTTTTATTTTTTCCTTTATAAGTTTTAGGAAGGATGTTGGCTTGTCATACTAAAAATTGAACCGAAAGACTGCATGGGCTCATGAAAGTATTGCAAAGCTTGAAACGATTGCTCCAAAGGGCTCTGTTATCCATGAAGAGCAGCAATATAGATGATCGGGCTAAGACTGCAGATTGGTTTGCAGTGCTGAACTTTCAGGGAGAAAAAAACGAATAATCTATCAGCTGAAATCATGCAAATCAACACATCTGCATCCCCAATATCTAATTATTTTTCTTCTCGTAAGGCCAGGATCCGTCAAGTCTGAAACCAATCCGCACTCATCCGCTTACCCAAGTGACGGAATATTTTCGATGAGTTTTGAATGTGCTCTCTCGTGCACCCTCATATCTTGGGATATCACGCAGCCCGTTGTGCTTCCTGCTGGATGCCAGACTGCCGTTGCAGCGTTCATTAGCACGAGGCTCCTGTGTTCATGAACCCTTGGCAATCTAAGACGACCGTTCTGCGGGCTTTGGTGACTGGCCAAATGGCGTGGACAGCCATTACAGTCATCCACCGCCTCTGGACCTAGGGGTCTCGTTCTGTCTATTTGGGTTTAAAACAGATGACAACATATTAGTTGCAAGAAGAAAAGTGACATTTCCGTACTGTAAAACAAGTCGTCATATATATATATATATATAAACAGATACAAATATATACACGTATATTATTGGATTACTTTATTATTCTACACAAGCCATATCATATGATTCACTTTTTTTTTTAAAGCATGATATTGTCAACATGTTTGTACTTTTTTTTTCCTTTTGGTTCGAAAGAAGCTCAAATCAATTCTTTGTCAAACTTCTTCACGAAGTGCCTATCCAACTCAATGTGATTGGTCCTGCATATTGTACATGATTATGGGCATACTTCTTGTCACTGCAGAGTTGCATAGGCTCTTTTCACTTTATCTTAATATCTTCAAGTGTTACCTTTAGGCCACAATAGCTCACAAATTCCTTGAGCCATGGCTCTAAACTTTGCGTCCGCACTTGATCAAGCTGCTGCATTTTGGCCTTTTAATCCTTCACATGACTATGGTTTCCACCTAAGAATGTGCAATAACTAGTTATCAGGTGTTTATCAACTGGAGATCTTGCATAGTCATCATCTATTTATGCTTCAATAATCTTCCCTGCATTCTTCTTGAATAAGATTTCCTTGCCTGGATTGCCTTTCAAGCGGTGAAGAATCCTGTATTCAGTGTGCAAGTGGACTTCTCTTGGATTGTGCATGAATTTGATCACCACTCTAATAGCATATACGATGTTCGATCTTGTGTGTGCTAGGTATATCAACTCTGCAACCAGTTTCTGAAATGCTTTCTTGTCTAGTGCAAGATCTTAACTTACCTCGCCAAGCTTATGGTCAGTACCTTCGGAGTAGGGGCTGATTTTTACGCTAACATAGCAGTTTCCTCCAAGAGATCAACAATATAACTATGTTGGGAGAGATATATACCTTGTAGTGACCGTGCAGCTTCTATCCTGAGAAAGTGCTTCAATTTCTCAAGCGTCTGATCTCATATTCCCTTTTCAAACAGTTCTTCAAGGCTTCGTTTTCTTTCTCATTAGTCCAAGTCACTGTAATATTTATTCATAAAAAAAATGAAGTCACAACAATGTTAACAACATGTACAAGAGAAGGGCTATAACTCCTCCTAAAGCTATATGCTTAATGAACAGAGTCTGTTCGCCTTGCCTTTGCTTATATCTCAGGCTAAGCATCAGTTTTGTGAACCAACCGAGCCAAGCTCTTGGAGATTGTTTGAGTCCATATAGTGCCTTCTATAGCTTGCAAACCCAGTTCTCGTTAACCTCTTCTCTAAAGCCCGATGAAATATATATATAGATTTTCTTCCTTTAAGTCTCGATAAAGAAATGAATTCTTCATGTCAAACTATTGCAATCCTAGTAACAAATGTTGGCTAAAAGCATTTATTAGATTATGAATGAGAAATTGTTCTCATACAATGATTCTTCGGATTCATTGAATCATTCTGAATGCTCGAATTCTTTGAATCATTCTTAATACTCGAATTTGTTGAATCATTCTTAATGATGAATCTGCCATTAATGGCCGATTAATGGTAACATACTCTTAATCTGACAATTAAGGGCTATTTATGAATGATTCTTCGAATTCGTTCTTAATGTTCGGATTAATGATGAATCAGCTCTTAATGGATAGATTAATGGTAACATACTATTAATTTGACAATTAAAGGCTATTTATGAATGATTCTTCGAATCTGTTATTAATAATATAACAATTAAAGGTTATTTATGAATGATTCGTTGAATTTGTTCTTAATGTTTGGGTTAACGATGAATCGGCCATTAAGGGATAGATTAATGGTAACATACTCTTAATCCGATAATTAAAAGATTATTTGTGCCTATTGGTTTGCTAAGCCATTACCCATATCTTCTTCTTATAAATTGAGCAAATTGCTTAACAAAAATTACAACTCCTCTCTGGTTTTCGAGCATAGTTTTCTATCTTGGTGTTCTATCATCTATTGGTTCGCCTTTGAGTTCAAGGTCCGGTATTGTCCTTGACTCATATCGTCATTGTATCATAGGAGACAATCGACCAAGCCACCTCAGCACACCCAGGAGGGGTCAAATTTGTCTTAAGGACACTATGATTGCCACAGGCCTCAACTTCGATTGGTTTTCCATTTCTATTAATTATCTTCACTGCATTTACGATTTTGTGTCGTAAGTATTTTATGTATTGCCATATGAGTTTACTTTGCAATTGAGAATTACTGCCGCTAGCAATTTTAAGACAAAAGTCGTTTTACTTCTTCTTTTTGTGTTGTGATCTCAGATGGCTACTGACAATTCGACTATTTCTGATATTGCTACTGTTGTGACTACTACCCCTACTGTGCATGTGGGAGTGTCCACTTCTGCACTTGCTCCTGCTTTGCCTCTTGGAGGCTCGAGATTTGTCCCAAATGTGACTATAGGAGGTGCTGCCTCAGTCACTACCGTTCCTTTGGGAGGAACCAGTACTATGCCAATTGCGGTTCCTGTGAACCACAGTGAAAAACCTGAGAAGTTCAATGAGTTGAACTTCAAGAGGTGGCAACATAAAATGTTATTTTACCTTACCACGCTGAATTTAGCGAGGTACCTGGCTAAGGAGGCTCCAAGCCTCTCTAGAAAGGAATCAAATATCCAGGCTGTCAATGCTGTAGACGCCTAGAAGCACTCTGATTTTTTGTGCATAAATTATGTTCTGAATGGTATGCACGATTTGTTGTATAGTGTGTACTGCACGCTCAAGATAGTGAAACAACTGTGGGAATCCCTGGAACGCAAGTATAGGACAGAGGATGCCAGCACAAAGAAATTTGTTGTTGGACGATTCCTTGACTATAAGATGGTCGATTCTAAAACAATTATCAGTTAGGTGCAAGAAATTCAAGTTATCTTGCATGAAATTCATGCAGAAGGCATGGTACTAAGTGAAACCTTCCAAGTGGCTGCGGTTATTAAGAAGCTACCACCCGCATGGAAGGATTTCAAGAATTACCTTAAGCACAAGCGAAAGGAAATGACATTAGAGGACTTGATTGTCAGACTTTGTATTGAAGAGGACAATAGAGGATCTAAGCGGATCTTTCCTGCACCAGCAACTGCTAAGACAAATGTGGTGGAGCATGGGCAAAACTCAAAGCCCAAGAAAGGCAAGGCCAAGCTAGGGCCAAAAGGAGGCGTTTCTAAGAGCAAGTTCCAAGGGAAATGCTTCAATTGTGGCAAGAAAGGACATAGATAAGCTAAGTGCCATCTTCCTAAGAAGAAGAACCCCGAGGCAAGCATGGTTGAGGCTATTGCAAAGGACGTATCCGACATCAACCTATCAGCTGTGATTTCTGAAGTAAACTTGGTCGGGTCAAATCCTAAGGAGTGGTGGATTGACACTAAAGCTACACGTCATGTTTGCTCCAACCGAGACCTCTTCATATCCTTTGAGCTAGTCAATGGAGAAAAGATCTACATGGCAAACTCAGTTACCTCTGCCATCGAAGGTCAAGGGAAAGTGGTGCTGAAAATGACCTCTGGGAAGTTGCTGACTTTGAACAACGTGCTGTATGTTCCAGAAATCCAAAAGAACCTGGTGTCAAGCTTAGTGATGAACAAGCATGGTTTCAAAATGGTGTTTGAGTCAGATAAAGTAATTTTGTCTAAGTCGGGGATGTATGTGGGCAAGGGATACAAATGTAATGGGCTTTTTAAGCTCAATGTTATGACAATTGTCAATAAGAATAATGCTACTTCCATCTACTTGCTTGAGTCTACTGATTTGTGGCATGATAGACTAGGACATGTTAATTATGATTCGATATGGAAATTGGTTAACATGGAACACATCCCAGTATGTCAAATCGATTATAAGCACAAATGCAAAGTTTGTGTAGAGGCAAAATTAACAAGGAATTCATTTCAAACAATTGAAAGAAATACGGAGCCACTTGAGCTAATTCATAGTGATGTTTGTGATTTAAAGTTTGTACAAACAAGAGGTGGTAATAAATATTTTATTACCTTTATTGATGATAGCACGAAATATTGCTATGTGTATTTGCTTAAAAGCAAAGATGAAGCCTTCTCAAAATTTATTCTATATAAAACCAAGGTTGAAAAGCAACTTGATAAGAGAATAAAAAGATTGAGAAGTGATAGAGGCGGTGAATACAAGGCACCAATTGGTGAATTTTGTGAACAAAATGGAATAATCCATGAAATGATTGCACCATATTCACCTCAATCAAACGTTGTTGCTGAACGGAAAAATCACACATTAACAGAAATGATGAATGCGATGTTAATAAGTTCGAATTTACCCTAGAACATGTGGGGGAAGCTATTTTAGCAAGTATCTTTTAAATAAGATATCTCGAAAGAAAGAGGACAAAACCTCATATGAGTTATGGCATGGTAGGAGACCGTCCTACAAACACTTACAAGTGTGGGGGTGTATTGGGAAAGTAGCAACACCAACACCGAAAAAGGTCAAGATAGGTCCTAAGACGGTGGACTGTGTATTTATAGGCTACGCACACAATAGCAATGCTTATCGATTCCTTGTGTATGAATCATAAATTGATGATATACACAAGAATACGATAATGGAATCGAGGAATGCATCATTCTTTGAAGATGTTTTTCCGTATAAATCCAATGATGGATTAAGTTCATCAAAACGAACATTTGAAACTATGAATGAGAAAGAACATGGTGAAGACCATGAATCTGAATATAACATCAAACCAAGATGCAGCAAGAGGATGAGAGTGCAAAAATCCTTTGGAAATGAATTTCTAACATATTTGTTAGAAAAGGAGCCACAAACTTACAAGGAAGCGGTAACATCTCCTGAGGGACCTCTTTGGAAAGAGGCGATAAACAGTGAGATTGATTCTATTATGCAGAATCACACATGGGAGTTAGTGAATCTACCTCTTGGTTGTAAACCTTTGGGATCCAAATGGATCTTTAAAAGGAAAATGAAGCCGGATGGCTCTATAGATAAATACAAGGCTAGACTTGTTATCAAAGGGTACAAGCAAAAAGAAGGTCTTGATTATTTTGATACTTATTCTCCAGTGACGAGAATAAATTCTGTAAGGATGATACTTGCAATTGCAGCATTACGCAATTTAGAAGTACATCAAATGGACGTTAAAATAGCTTTCTTGAATGGAGATTTAGATGAGGAAATCTACATGAAACAACCCGAGGGTTTTATGGTCCCAGGCTAGGAAAGGAAAGTGTGTAAATTGGTAAAATCATTGTACGACTTGAAACAAGCGCCAAAAAATGGCATGAGAAATTTAATAATACAATGATTATCAATGGATTTAAAATCAATGGCTGCGACAAAGATGTATACACAAAAGAAACTGAAAAAGGTTACGTCATTTTGTGTTTATATATAAACGATATACTCATTATTGGTAGTAATGAGAAAATCATCATGTCTACAAAGAATATGTTAAATTCGAGATTTGACATGAAAGACATGGATCTTGCTGACGTGATTTTAGGAATTAAGATCACAAGAACTTCAGAAGGGCTGATATTGGATTAGTCGCATTATGTGGATAACATTCTTGGAAATTTTAACAAGGATGATTCCAACATAACTAGAACACCATCAGATACTAGTCTCCATCTAGCAAAGAATAGAGGAGAGAGCATTTCTCAGGTAGAATACTCAAGGATTATTGGTAGTCTAATGTATCTAATAAGTTGTACTAGACCGGATATTGCTTATACAGTAAGCAAATTAAGTAGATTTACGAGCAATCTAAGTGTTGATCACTGGAGAGCAATAGTAAGAGTGTTGAGATATTTAAGATACACTCAGGACTATGGTTTGCACTATACCAAATATCCAACAGTAATTGAAGGTTATAGTGATGCAAATTGGATATCTGATATAAAAGACTCGAAATTTACAAGTTGATATATTTTCACATTAGTAGGAGTAGCTATATCCTGGAAATCCTCTAAGCAAACTGTGATAGCTAGGTCCAGAATGGAGTCTGAATTATCACTCTGGATACGTGTGGAGAAGAGGCTGAATGACTACGCCATTTCTTAGAGGGCATCCCAAAATGGGAGATACCGATGCCTCCAATATGTATACACTGTGATAGTCAAGCTGCTATTGGGAGGGCACAAAATCAAATGTATAATGGTAAGTCTAGACATATACGTCGTAGGCATAATACCATTAAACAATTACTCTCAACTGAAATTATCACTATTGACTACGTGAAGTCAAAAGATAATTTAGTGGATTCGCTAGCCAAAGGCTTAAATAGAGCACAAGTTGAGAAGATGGCAAAAGTAATGGGACTTAAGCCCATGAAAGGAAAAGTTTTATAAAGGAAAACCCAACCTCATTGACTAGAGATCCCAAGATTTAGGTTCAAAGGGACAACCTAATTATAAGACTGAATAAGATCACTGTGGAGGTTATTCCTCAAACCATTCCTTCAATAGAAATAGTGATATGAGGAAGAAAGGTTAGCATATTAATGCTTTAATGATTTATAAAAGAGTAAACAAAATACTTAGAGTTTATAAATCACTTATGTGAGAGAGAAGTGGGGCCGCTTCAAAGGAGAATTAAGGGCTTAATTCTTTAAACACTCTTGTAGGACCACGTAGATGTTCATGGCCAAATGAACATAACCATGAGAACCGATTAGATGTATGGTGGATTCTGTGTACAGTACATGATCCTTTACACAAGAAAGCTGGACAGTTCAAGGACATCACGTCTACTGGACAGCTAATAAAGTAATTGTACCCATACAATGGAGGGTTTAAAGGGTAACACCTACCTATCCTATGCAGGATTCACATGTTGAACACCATTATAAAGTAAAAAATCAACACAATTTTTCATTCATGTGGGGGATTGTTGGCTAAAAGCATTTATTAGATTATGAATGAGAAATTGTTTTCATACAATGATTCTTCGGATTCATTGAATCATTCTGAATGCTCAAATTATTTGAATCATTCTTAATACTCGAATTTGTTGAATCATTCTTAATGATGAATCTACCATTGTGGCCGATTAATGGTAACATACTCTTAATCTGACAGTTAAGGGTTATTTATGAATGATTCTTCGAATTCGTTCTTAATGTTCGGATTAACAATGAATCAGCTCTTAATGGATAGATTAATGGTAACATACTATTAATTTGATAATTAAATGCTATTTATGAATGATTCTTCGAATCCGTTATTAATAATATAACAATTAAAGGTTATTCATGAATGATTCGTTGAATTCGTTCTTAATGTTCGGGTTAACAATGAATTGGCCATTAAGGGATAGATTAATAGTAACATACTCTTAATCCGATAATTAAAAGGTTATTTGTGCCTATTGGTTTGCTAAGCCATTACCCATATCTACTTCTTATAAATTGAGCAAATTGCTCAACAGAAATTACAACTCCTCTCTAGTTTTCGAGCATAGTTTTCTATCTTGGTGTTCTATCATCTATTGATTCGCCTCTGAGCTCAAGGTCCAGTGCTGTCCTCAACTCATATCATCATTGTATCATAGGAGACAATCGACCAAGCCACCTCAGCACACTCAGGAGGGGTCGAATTTGTCTTAAGGACACTGTGATTGCCATAGGCCTCGACTTCGATTGGTTTTCCATTTCTATTAATTTTCTTCACTGCATTTATGATTTTGTGTCATAAGTATTTTATGTATTGTCATCTGAGTTTTACTTTGCAATTGAGAATTACTGTCGCTAGCAAAAAAATCACATCCAAGGATAATAGGATTCTCATCATATCTATCTGTCTTTGCAATTGGTGCAAATTTTTCCTGATAATTCACTCCATAGGTTTGTGTGTACCCTTTGGCTATTAAACATGTCTCTATCTCTCTAGGGAGCCGTCTAACTTGTATCTGAGTGTAAATTAATGGGGTATCCCATAGCCTTTTTGTTTACAAATGGTAGCTCCACAATCTCTCCAATTCCATTCATCTCCGGTGCTTCCATCTTAATTCTCGTAGCTTCTCACTATTTCTCATCAAACAATGCCTTAGACAAGGTACTTGGGATTGGGATGGTAGTTACCTCAGCCAAAAAACCTGCAATGGGATGGAGAGAACTTTTGCTTACAGGATACCATGGGTGCTTAGTGCATTCTCTGGTTCCTTTTCTCAAGGCAAAGGGTAAATCATAATTGGGAATAAACGGAGGATTGGAAATATGAGGAGAGGAGTTCGGATTGATGCATACCTCAATTTCAAGAGTATGTTTTAAAAGCATTCAAACTTGCACCTGATCAGGTTTCAGAATTTTTTTTTTTCCTTCTCAAAGTACATCTGCGCCCATCTCACAGCGTCAAGTGTCTCATCTATTAGGTGATGTGTTTCTTCTAGAAAGGAGGAATTGGGTTGAGAGACTAGTTGTGAAGAGGAAGAAGGCAAGTTTAAAGAGAGTAGATCTTCTGCCTTATCTTCTCAATTGAGCTAGACTCCATCTTTACTAAAGATAAGGCTGAGAGAAAAAAGATTTGTCCTTCCTCAAGTGTGACATCATCACATATGTAGAACTTGCGTAAAAGGCAAATAATAACACTTGTAACCATGTTGTCTTGGAGAGTGACCAGCAAATATGCACCAGAGAGCCCGCGGATCCAATTCCCCGTTGTAGTGGTTAGACATCATGGATAAAAGTAGGACAACCGAAGATTCGAGGTGTGAGATAACCGATGATTTGGACATTGGTGTCGAATTGAGAGAAGACTACGGTAGGTGTGTGATTTCCCAACATTTTGGATGATAGCTTGTTTATGGTGTAGGCAACAGTTAGAATGGTTCTACCCTAAAAGACTTGGGAACTTGGTTTTGGAAGAGAAACAAAAGCGAGGTAATATCTAGTAAATGACCAATTTGTCAGGGGGGGTGTCAATGCAAGATGACTTGTGGATTGTTCCTACAAAATCTTGTTACACAGTAATCCTTGCATTATCAGAACAGAACCTTTTTAATTTTCACAGTGGACAAGTTTTGAATCATACGATAAAAGAGTGGGAGTATGTTGCCGACATTTAATTTCTGTTTCAAGAGGAGAATCAATGAGACTCCGTGGAATCATAAATAAACAAAATGAATTATTGGGACAGATTAATTAATATTGGGAATCCAAAGTGCACCCATATATTTGTGTGAACCAAGCAGAATGGAAAGTGGCTTCGATCATTTCTGATCGGAAAAAAAAATGTCCCTTTTATGTTTTGCAAATTCACAGACATCGCAACAAAGACAGTCAATGTCGACACCCTTAGACAAGGAGGGAAACGTAGTCTTTGGATCATAAAAAGGGGAGAATAACCAAATCGGAAATGATGATGTCAAATTGCCGCTTTTGTTGGAGACTGATAAAAGAGGCTTGGACATGGGATGCTTGACAAGAGGAGACAGTGGAAGCGGTGCTTCGATACAGTAGATTTCGTCCCCCTTAGCAAGTCCAATCCTCTTCCTCGCTACTTGATTGTGAAGAACATAATGAGTAGAACAAGACGCTATATTAGCTTAGTTTTTTCTTTTTTTTGGGGGGTGGGGGGTTGATAAATACGAGGTTAGTGGACAACTCAAGAATATGAAGAACGTTTATGAGTAACAAGGATGGACCCAGCTGTATGTGACTGAGCCCCTGCCACTACTGTTAGATAACATTAGCAACAACAATTTTCATAGCCTAAGACGGAGAATATGCTGTGAAGTGGACAGAGGATGGGTGTCTTGTGATCTGTGGCTCCGGAATCAACAACCCAAGAGTCGTGAATAAAGCTGTCTGAGATATGAAGCCTATGAGAAGTGGGCCTACCCGTAACCTAGGAACAAGAACCACCAAACTTCTCCAAAGAGTCCAATAAACTCCAAAGTTTCTCGACCTCATTTTGGTTGAACTATCCTAGAGGAGATTCCTTATATTGCAGAGGCATGGGGCCTTCAGAGGTTGGCCAAACAGTGGAGAATTGATGAGCCCTGCTACAAATTCTTTACTCCACCACACTGGTTCCACTTTCGGCTTGAAGTAGTCAGCTTTCAATTTAGTTTCTAGCGGCCTCTCGTGCGGCGTGGCTTTTTTACTGTAGATCCGCCAAAGATGATCCTGAGAATTACTCCTGGCTTGCCTCAGTTGGTGTTGACTCGTGCAGTCAGACCAATCCATCATTTGTGACTGGTTCGAGCATGATTGCCCTTCAACCTTCCTCTGCTTGAATCAAGGATATAACTTCATTTAGGTATGGGACATCCTCCTTGCCAAGAAATTGAATGTGGAAATTGTTAAATTCGTTATGAGCTCATAAGGGATCGGATCCGTTTCCACTTAAAAGATCAAGTTAATAGGTGACGGTACCCAATTTTCTTATAAGCTCACAACGTTTTCTTCATTTAATCGATGTGGGATCATACATCTCAACACCCGCCCTCACGTGGCAACGTGGTCCACTTTGCCACGTGCCATTAAACACCTGCCCTCAACAAACTATCTACAAGTCGGGTATTCTTCTTCCGATCTCGGACGAGGGGGACAACTAGCCACAAGTCGGGCAATTTTCTTCCGTACTTGGGCTTATATCAACTGATCACGAGCGAGGCTTCTGGACTCGGGTCGGGCGAGGTGCGAGCCCACTGGCTCTAATACCATGTTAAATTCGTTGTGAGCTCATAAAAGATCGGGTCCGTTTCAACTTAAAAGCTCAAACTAATAGGTGGCGGTACCCAACTTTCTTATATATTTCAACAGAAATGATGAACTTCTGCATTTAGGCCAACTAAAAAATAAATAAATAAATAATCATGAACTCGATTCTTTCACTTAAAATTCTTACATAATGCATCATCATATTCAGAATACTTTGTCTCGACGTCCCAGTAAATATCTACTTATTGGCGCCACAATATTAGCATACCTAGAGAAAGCTTTGTTACCCCACTTCACAAGCTTGGGCAGCATTCTCGGATTTGGGGCGGGCCTGTTGCAGTGTATCCCAATATTCTTTGCAGGATGAGGAACGTGCACGTATCACTAATTTCTGGTGTCATGAACTCCGCAACCAAGACATAATGACAGAATCTTCTTCATCCAAAGAGTCATCAAGTTTCGGGCACCTATTCCAAGAGTATGTCAAATTTCTCCTCTGCCTGTCGAGTGGGTACATGGACCAATTGAGACCACTTCAAATAATTTTGGCCATTTGATGGGGTTAGGCCTATAGCCAGCACAAATAAATCCCCTTGAATATACCGTAATTATCGAGCCTTAATTGAAGGCAATTAACTGATCATTATGATAACATGACCGCCCGTTCATTCACCTATATACAAAGAAGAAGATCAACCCGAGGGGGAGGAGAGGAGAGGAGAGCTACCATTTCATACCCGAGAGACCAGACTCCAACAGGGGCCAAGAAGAAATAGTTCTCTTCTCCTAATGCTCATGCAAAAGCTTCATTCGATTTCAATTTTACAATTTCAATATAATTCGCTTATGACTTAAGCGTCGGCGAGGGAAATCGGGATTCCCTCGGAACGGCGATTATGAGAAGATGCACATCAAGTAATTGGCCGGAGAATTTTCACCCTATCACCATTCAACCGGCAGGATTGCTAGGGCGTTCGCAAATCACCATCTGACAGAGCTATGGCTCTAAGGTCACGTAGACGATGAATGGAAACCAACAATGAAAGGCTAGTAGAAAATAGGTAAAAATTGACAATGAATGCCAGGAAGAAGTGAGAGGGATCGACGATTTCTAGATTGAAAGAGATGCTCGAACACATCCTTAAATTGATCAGTTGTAGAATGAAGCTCTAAATCTCCATTTAAAGAAGAAGAAAAAAAAAAGAAAGAAGGTGCCACGATTGTCAACTTAACCAATAAGAAATCGCAGGAGGAGGGCCGAAATTCAGGATCGCAAAACGACATAATCAACAGATCCTAGACTAGATCGGTAAGCAGAAGTCATAACGGAAACCCAATTAGTAGGGAATGATGAGCTGATCGGAGAGGCATACAAAAGGTTTTATTGCACTAACTAAACAGAGAGCGAAAAAGGGAAAGTAGATGTGGGAAGGAAAGAGTGGGAGTAAGGGCGGAGGCGGGGGAATGGGCAGTGGATGTTGCAGTGGTCTCGGTGGAAGAAGAGACAGAGGAAGGAGGCGGATGATGTAAACCGACAGATCATCCCCCATTTTATTTTGATTTAGTGATGTCAACAAAATTAATATATCACAATGAATATTGTACTGAATGTAATAAATAATGTATTACTTCACATTTAATCGTGCTATACAGAAAAGTTCATACTAAAATTGAAAAATTATTAATATCTACTCCCATTAGTTGGGATATTAACCATTTTGCAATTATGCAATTTTGTACCTAACAAATTGAGGTGCACTTCACTTCACCAACACAGATAATGATACCGAAGAATGTGTGTCAAACTTAAAATCCCTACAAAATTAAATGCATGAAAGGGCATCCTGGTTTTTCAGGATAATTCATATCAGGGATGGATTTAAGAGCATGCTAGGTGATATGGCCTCCTAAATTCAGAAAAACTTATAGAATAATATATAAATTTTACTTAATTATATATATATAATATATATATATTAAATTATCTTAATTTCATCCCTTTAAAATTTGTCCATATACACATTAAATTTCATCCCCTATTCTGAATCCAACTCATATTAAGTTTCCTTTAAAAATATAATAAAGAAAGACATGAGGAAAAGTGATTAGTAGACTTAGAATGTTTTGGTCGCTATGTATACCTGGCGTGGGCTTTACAAGGTCAACCCACATAGACTGCAAGTGCTCTGTTCACCCCCCACACCCCCCACCCAGCCACCCATGACCACACAACGCACCATCACCACCCAATATCCAAAATTCATTAAATATTTTATTCTTCAAGTTAGATTATCCACTCAGACAAAATTTTCCAACCTTATATATATCTATCTATTTATTTATAAGTATTTTGTGGTAAACCCACCCCACCACGCAGGAGCAGCAAGAAGTGGTACCACACAAAAAAAGAAATAACCCAAGAAGATTTATTTTTGAATTATTATACTTAGGGGAAGATGGGTCAATAACTGAAAGCACATTATCCAGACTTGGCAGCAGCAGCTGGGCCTTCTCCCATGTTTTTAATTTTTGAAAAGTCCCAGTTTCCTGCAAGATCTGCACTCAAAGAGGAGTCTGATTGTACTGTCATATAGTATGTCGCTCAAAATATGATGTATCAGCGCGCACATAAGCCATAACAATATTTGTAACGCTTCAACAGACCACAGGACATTGTCATGTACCATGTTCCAAAAACCAGGCATTAAAACGAATGCATTAACAAATGCTTGGCAAGGCCAAATTTAGCTCTTGCAAAGTCAAGTGCCTCCACCAGTATTGAAGTTTCTGGCCATCCAGTCAAGTGGCTGGCCTGTTAGATCGGTTCAGAGTATTTGTTAAGAGCAAATGAGTTGATCATATTGGACCACACTACCCACAAAGAAAAAAAAAAAAAGAAAATTGAACACCAGCAAACTTAGGCAGTACTCTCTTCTTGTTAAAGGACGGACAGCATAGCATTAAATGTAGCAAGTAGCCAATAGCGCTTGAAGGGGATAATTATCTTCTAGATTTAACAAGAGACCCACCCCCAATTGGTTCATGGACACTTCACTCGATAGCAGTCACCAGGGTCGATCTGAACATAGACACGCTGAGGGAGCCACCCCCTAAAGTAAGCGAATCGAGGGTGCGACTTAAATGAGATGTACGCGGTAGAGGGGGGACCCGCTGATGCCCGCAGAGCACGAATCGCACTCAAAATCCATTAAAAATAATTTTTTCTTCAAGTTAGTTATCCCACTCAAGACCAAAAATATATACCAACCTTATATATATCCTTACTTTATTATTTATAAGACTCATACCCCCACTATTATTATAATTTAAAAGAAGGGTTCATTCTCTAAACTGAGCCACTGGCCCATGCTTCCAACAATTATTAAGTACATGAGAAAGCCAGCGCATGCGCCAATGGCAATTGCAATGTGCAATCTGCCGAATCCTCGTAGAGCTCAGCTGAGTGAACGCGTCAAAGTTGGAGAGGAACTCTAATGCAGGATGAAGAAATTTGTTCTTTTGACCATTAACGTGCAACATTGGGCCGTACTTTGCCGTCACGAGGTATATGAATGGGTACACTCGGGACTTCATGGTGCCAGCGCAGTGTCGTTTGAACACCACTTGATAGCCAACCTGTCTCTCCCTCTTGCTGGCCTTTGATACAACGTACTGATTACACAACAATAACGATGGCACAAGTCTGATCCAGCAAATAGCAACAACATGAATCACTACATTGGAGATCTTTATTAGAAAAAGCAGACCCTTCTCCGCACAACACACATAACCATCATATCGGACGAAAATGATCTATAATCAAATTGTCTCAACAGCAATTACACTCAAACCGCATTCTACATTCTTTTCATAATGGACAGAAGAAGAATCAAGCTGTGCACAGTAGAAAAGTTAACGACATGGACATAATTGCAGTTAAGATCAATATGTCTCTTAGTATAAACAGACATGTACAAATCATAACACCTAATCTATTCTCCTGTCAATTTAATGGTCCCCTAAATTTTGATTAGCCATCACCCAAGACAAGAATAACTCTTCCTTCCCAATACGAAATGCCAAGGCAAAGGTTAATATCACACAACATGCGGCACAGCACTCAGCTGTCACAAGATTGCTGGTCTGAGTCATACAAGGAAGATCAAAACTTCTCAATTCTTCATTAATACACACGACTCATACACACATACTCCAAAGAAGTTGATTTTGAGCAAAGAAGCAGGAGGGTGAGTTTCACTTTTTCGAGCTGTTGTTGTAACTGGTATGGCTGATTGGAAAGCGGAAAGACAGTCTATCTGTGCTGTTGGATTTGCAAGGCATAAACCTGACTTACTGAGGCGAGAAACCAGCGCCATCTCTCTCCCAATGGAATACTGAAGCCAGGGGTCTCCTTGTCCTCTATCGGAAACCTCACTTAGTGCGCCACAACACAACATCTGCAAGCGCAGATATATTCAGGCTGCGAAGTTAAGCAAAGAATTATTATGAGGAAGCATTTGTTTCGCTATAACACACAACTAACAATTCAGGGTAACAATTAGCATTTGTGATGATAGAACCTAGTTGCAGAGAATAGGGGATCCTACTCGCACACCTTTATTCTGAGAATAATGATTAAAGATGCAGCAAGTCGTTGTCTTTCGACAGGTCTCATTTTTATTCAATTAATATAGCAAAAGCAATTATTTGATATTTTCGCCATGTTATCTTCATAGAATTCCAACTAGACCATCCAATCCCAATGCATGAAACATGACCTCCAACCCGTCCAGCTACAATGACAGGTCAACTTTAACAGCTAAATGAGATCTACATAGCACAAGAATAAATCAGAGCATCAGAATTTGTCCAATGATTGACTTCAAATGCATCACACATGGTCATTTTGAAACTGCCACCATTTGATATAATAATACAAAGTCCTGAAAAGTTGTTTCAAGATCAACTCTCTAACTCCGACCCCACTCGTAGCATGCCATCTCGGCAACTCACGGTACCTTAATGGAAGAACTTTTAAGCCAATGCGGCAAAAATTTGCTTGTCATACTTTTCACTAAGCTGTTCAACTAGAAACTCAAAGCATCTTACCCGTTCCCTGCAAATGAATGCAATGCAGCACAAGCATGGAGTAGATATACTTTAACGAGCAGATATATTAAGATCAATGAATTACAGATGAGTAGAAATACGCCCCAAATTCCCAGACTTTGAACTTGGAAAGTCAACTTCTTATGCTGGTTGTGTACTTGTCACAACTGAAGGTTTTGCAATCAGTCACCATAGGCAGAAGATATACATTCTGAGAAGGTGCTGCTGATACTGGATTCGTAAGATGAAAGCAAAGGATAGAAACCATCCAAAATTGTTTAGGGTACTGCCGCAAAAGGACTCAGCACAAGAGCGTGTTGTGGGAACAGCATTGGTGGCTTCGTCTCCGATGGTACACCGGTTGGGTTCAAGAAAAGGTTACTACAGTTGGAGGAACTGGAGGAGATGAGCAGGTGCAGAAGAGAATAGATCAATCTCAGCTGCAAAGAAATCAGTTATACATTTGATTATATAAAAATTACAGCATACTGGAGTATCGACACAGGAGGGAAGAGTATGGTCCTACACTTAAGTTTTCTGTCCACAGAAGTTTAAAAAAAAGGAATGAAAATCTTTGTTCCTTTAAATACCACATAAGTATTAATGTTAAACATATGCCTTATAAACAAGGTGCAAGAGAGCACCCTACTTGTGGGCTACTTGAACCTAGTGGATCCTCGAATTTGATTCAGTTTATGACCAACTGTTGAGATGAGCAATTAGCTTTTTTGTTGAGCTTGAGCGAGCTTCCAATCAAGCTGTCCCGGCTCAGCAAGACTTGGCTATCTTTGATGTCAAAAGCCCTACTTAAGCTTCTGTATATTTATTTTCAATAAATTTAATCTCAAATAAAATTTAACCATTTTTTATGTTTTTTCTAATCTCAGGTCGAGTCAAGCTACCTTATCAAGCTTAATCAATTTAACTTGATCTTCATTACAATCATCCAAGGAAATTGAATTAAGAACAACCCGTTGAGCATTCACTAAGGCCAAGCTTGAATTGTAATTTTGCATTTTCAAAGTGGAGTATAGCATTGAACCGTATGAGTACAGAGAACTGCGTCCACTTTAATTAAACATGTAAAAATAGATACATGACAAGGAGGGAAAAAAAGCAGGGACAGAAACTAAGGTGACCTAAAGGCAAAAACTAGTACAAGATGTATTATTATCAGTTCTCATGCAAATCCAACATCTAGAAGTACAGAGCTTTACTGCTTCTCAGAATTTGCAGTCTGGTTCTGCAGCAGTGGTGCGGACCACAAAATTTGCATTCTGCAAAGATGGCGGCATATGAAGAACTTAGTTCATTATGATACCATTAGTGGACAGGAATCCGCAGTTACTGTGCATCCAAGGACACCATCAAGCTCTTCCCCAAAAAGATACACTGATTGAGTCCCAGCAGAAGCTCTGCAAAAAGAAGAAGCATAACAATGCCAGAAATAGATAAAATGTGAAATTCACAATGCATACATAGAGGACTATCAATTAATGCAGCTACAATGATGATTATCATTACTTTTCAGTGGCATGTAATTTTATTTCATCCCAAAGGATTGTTAATGGACGTTATTTGATGCAGACTAGATTGACTAGTGATTGGCCACACACAAGTTTTGAAATTCTCTTCTACTACACAACAAGCTGCTATAGCTGCTGTAAATATAACATAGAGTAATCAAGCAACGAATGATGTAAAATTGTCCAGTCGCAGTTCTTGACAATTATAATGGATGACAAAAGTAAAAAAATGTATGTAGTACATACATAGGGCAACAACATCACTTTCCATATGTTTTAACTTTCAAACCAGGAAGTTGTCATAATAACATCATTTACAGATATAAAGAAATTTATCATCAGATCTTGTGCACGAGTTTCGTAGTTCACAAAGAACAAAACAAGGCACTAACATAGCAACCTTCAGGTTTCAATTGTATGCTCAAAGTTCTAGTCTGAGGTTCCCCGGGATAAATCGATCAAAAGTCATCTTCAATAATTACTGGGAAAGGGCATTCGTGTTCTAGAGAAGGCAAGCTTTGTGGCCAGCGAGACCATTCAGTTTTTTGTTGATGACTTGTGATGCAGAAGAATGATCACTCTGGCTACAAAACAATATTTGAAATTAATGGGAAAGAAAACATGATAAGGAACAGCTTTTAACTAGTGAGGCTTGAATAGAGAAAGGAATCAGTTTCTATCTGTATACTCAGAGAGGAATAAGAAAAGGAAAAGCCGGCAGAGACGAGACACCAGACCACCGAGGGATAGGGAGAGAGAGTTGGCAGTTGCAGTTGTAGTACCAAAACAGCCATTTCATTTCTCAGACGTTGCCCATCACTCTAATTTTATGTACAGTAAAAACTTCTTGCCTATTTTAAGCATAGATACCATAAATTCACCAATCTATAGCTCATTATAATAAAATCTAATGGTCCATCATGTGAATTGCATAACATCTTATTTTTCGCCCGTCAACACTTCC
>FWPY01000080.1:0-5000 GCA_900174645.1 Sonneratia alba
AAAAGAGACCAATCCATATATAATTTTTTTTATCTTTTCTAATCACGGAAGCACCTGTGGCCGCAATCAATTGTCAAACTCTTTCTTGGTATAAATCCATCCACAATCCTGATAATTGGAGTCAAATAGGTTCGGGGACATGAAGGTTCACAGACCAACCTAACCCAATTATCGAATATAGTAAGCACATAAATCAGAGCTTCTGATTTGATTTGAATACGAAAAGATAAAATACGTTGTTTAACTATGTTTCTAGATAAGTAACCAGAAAAAAGCCTGTTTGACAATTCTTCAATTCAATTTTACCAAAGAGCTCGTTTTCAAATTTGAATGCTACAATTTAAGACGGCTAGATTTTTTCTGGGGTGGATCTAATAAAAAAAAAAAAAAGCCAAACTAATAACTAAATTCCGAGAATCCAATATACTAAGAGCATTTTAATACATCTGACTATTATTCTAAATCACTAATAAAAAAAAAAGACAAAAAAGGACAGTCTCCCTCTCTTGAGGATTCAGTCATAAAATAAACATTAAAACTAAGTCATAAACATAAAAAAAATAGAATATTAACTTTTTAAATATATATAAATAGATTTCCATTTTATTTTGTAGAAAAAATTCATCCGAAGGGAAGGCGAAAAGCAAGAAAGTTTATTTGTTTTTGTATAAGATGGATATATATTTATAACTACTCTATCTATATCAAAAAAAATCTAAGTAAGTTTAATGGAAATAGGATTACTGTTGATGAATCTTGAAACGAGACATGTACCGCAGCCAACAAAACGAAACTAGATAGGTCGATCAAAATGATTTGTTGTTTGACTAAACAGTTATGGATGGCTTCACAATTAATTCCAATTGAATCGACTAATCAGGTATATTTTTCACATTCATAGAGTTCGTCTATGTTTCTGCTTTACGAATATGATATTTTCTGGGCATTTCTAATAATATCAAGTGTTTTCCTATTTTGGCATTCTAATTTCCGGAGTTTTAGCCCCAATTAACAAAGGGCCAGAGAAACTTTCGAGATGAATCGGGTATAGAACCAATGGGCGATGCTTGGTTACAATTTCGGATACTTATTATATGTTGCTCTAGTTTTTGTTGTTTTTGATGTTGAAACGGTTTTTCTTTATCCATGCGGCAATGAGTTTCGATATATTGGGGGTATCCGTATTTATAGAAGCTTTAATTTTCGTGCTTATCTTAATTGTTGGTTTAGTTTATGCATGGCGAAAGGGAGCATTAGAATGGTCTTAGTTCCTGAATATTCAGACAATAAAAAAGTAAAAAAAAAAAAATAACATTGAAACAGTTATGAATTCCATAGAATTTCCTTTACTTGCTCGAACAACCCAAAATTCAGTTATTTCAACTACATCAAATGATCTTTCAAATTGGTCAAGGCTCTCAAGTTTATGGCCGCTGCTTTATGGTACCAGTTGTTGCTTCATTGAATTTGCTTCGTTAATAGGCTCACGATTTGACTTTGATCGTTATGGACTGGTACCAAGATCGAGTCCTAGACAGGCGGACCTAATTTTAACAGCTGGTACAGTAACAATGAAAATGGCTCCTTCCTTAGTGAGATTATATGAACAAATGCCTGAACCAAAATATGTTATTGCTATGGGAGCGTGTACAATTACAGGGGGGATGTTCAGTACGGATTCTTATAGTACTGTTCGGGAGTAGACAAGTTAATTCCTGTAGATGTCTATTTGCCGGGCTGCCCGCCTAAACCGGAGGCGGTTATAGATGCTATAACAAAACTTCGTAAGAAAATATCTAGAGAAATCTATGAAGATCAAATTAGGTCTCAAGAGGATAATCGGTGTTTTACTACCAATCACAAGTTTCATCTTGGGCGCAGTACTCATACTGGAAATTATGATCAAGGATTACTCTATCAATCACCATCTACTTCAGAGATACCTTCTGAAACCTTTTTCAAATACAAAAGTTCAGTATCGTCTCACGAATTAGTGAATTAGTTAGTGAATTAGGCAGGATTCCTTTGTATAGAATAACAAACAACAAATTAATCTTCAGAAATTTCATCGTAAATGTGAACTACTTATACAAATAAAAAATGTGGGAGAGATAAAAAAGATGCAGGGTCGTTTGTCTGCTTGGCTAGTCAAGCACGGACTAGTTCATAGATCTTTGGGCTTCGATTACCAAGGAATAGAAACTTTACAAATAAAGCCCGAGGATTGGCATTCCATTGCTGTCATTTTATATGTATATGGTTACAATTATCTACGTTCCCAATGTGCTTATGATGTAGCACCTGGCGACCCTTAGCTAGTGTGTATCATCTTACGAGAATAGAGTATGGTGTGGATCAACCAGAAGAAGTATGCATAAAAGTATTTGCTCCAAGGAATAATCCTAGAATTCCGTCGGTTTTCTGGGTTTGGAAAAGTGCGGATTTTCAAGAACGGGAGTCTTATGATATGCTGGGAATCCGTTATGATAACCATCCACGACTGAAACGTATCTTAATGCCTGAAAGTTGGATAGGCTGGCCCTTACGTAAGGATTATATTGCCCCTAATTTTTATGAAATACAAGATGCTCATTGAATGATAAGAAACCAATCTTCATTTCTATACCTCCAGATCTTCAAGGAGTATTTGTCTGTTCTCTTCTAAATCAAACAGAGGAAGTGGAGTCTCATTCATAGTATGTATGTGCTAAAAAAAGACAATACAATTAGGCATTCCTTGAAATTCTCAAATTGGGGGAATTTTTATTTCTTTTTATTTTGGAGCAGTTGAGCCAAAGCCAATAGGATGAATTAAAAGGGTTCCGCATTATGAACTTTGTACCGCGCACATAACTTACACGCGCTCTAGAGGGTCGCGTAGGAGAGAATGAATAGAATAGAAAAAAAAAAAAAGGAAATAAGAAGAAATGAAAGGGGATCAGATTGTATTTGTACTCTATTTAAGATCAATCTTGTCTATTCCCACCCCTTAACTCCTTGAGACTAGACCTTGGGCTGGGTCTTTCAACCAACTAATTGAGCCTTTCAAATATATATATTTCATATATGTTATGTATGAAGTAGTAACATTTTTTTTTTGAAGGAGAGGGGGCAGAGTATGAGCAAAAGAAATGAAAAAGAAGAGAAAAGAGAATCTAATTTTTAGATTTTACATAGACATACTTTTTTTACTCTCTATCTACTATAGATATATCATTTTTACAGATATCTAATTTTGACTCCGCTATAACTATAAAATATGTATCATGATTTATACTATTAATGAATATGGAATTAATGATTATGTATGTCGATCTATATCAATTAATGTGTACAATAGATACTCATACAAATTAATCGTGTGCCAGGAACCAGATTTGAACTGGTGACACGAGGATTTTCAGTCCTCTGCTCTACCAGCTGAGCTATCCCGACCATTACTTAGGCATCATCATAATTTTACTAGATGACTTGGTTCTATGTCAATTAAAAGGACGAAAAAGGTATTAAAAGTCTTACCCAGGCCGCTGTCTTTCTTGGATTTTCAAAAAAAGAAAAAGACTTTGTAAGTTTTAGTACAAGTAATGATATTACTGATTGTGAATCATTCAAATGGGAATTCCTTGCTAAAACTAAAAGATGTTATTTTGCACGTGTATCATATACAACACTAGACTAGACTTGTGTTAATAGAAAAAAGAATATCCGCTTGCATACCTTTCTGAAAGAATAGAATAAATAAGAAACATAACGAATTTTGAACCGATAACAAAACAAAAAGAATAAGATAAAAGAATAAGATAAATAGTTAAGGAATCAAAGGGTCCTGGGGATAGAGGGACTTGAACCCTCACGATTTCTAAAGTCGACGGATTTTCCTCTTACTAGAATTTTCGTTGTTGTCGGTAGTGACATGTAGAATGGGACTCTATCTTTATTCTCGTCCGATTAATCAGTTCTTGAAAAGATTTATCAGACCGTGGAGGAAGTGATTTAATCAATCAATATTCGATTCTTTCTTCACCTTAGAATTGATTCACAACAATTCTTTCATTTTTCATATAAATAAAGTAGAGATTCGCGCCGTCATTAATCTCAAATGATTAATCGTTTGAGAGAGTATTCAGTACCTATGTATATAGGTTTATCTTTCATCCTTTCTCTTTAGAGAGTTTCGATAGAAGGATTCTTTTACTAAGGCAACGCGATCAACCCCATTTGTTAGAACAGCTTCCGTTGAGTCTCTGCACCTATCCTTTTTTTATTCTCGCTTTCTAAACCCTTGTTGTTGGTTTTCGTAAAAAAAATAGGATTTGGCTCAGGATTGCCCATTTTTGAATTCCAGGGTTTCTCTGAATTTGAAAGTTGTCACTTAGTAGGTTTCCATACCAAGGCTCAATCCAATTAAGTCCGTAGCGTCTACCAATTTCGCCATATCCCCCCCCCCCTTTTTATGCTGAAATCGTTGAATTCATTAGAATTAGATATCGATTTCTATATAACCTATAGAAAAAAGTCTTTCTTTTGTTTGAATTTTTTGCCTATTTTCTTGAATTTCTATCGGAGATCAACATTTGATCCAATCCGAAATGATTCTATCATTTCTGTATCCACAATTCAATATAGATGGATAGGATATATATCACAAAACATGCCTCTCTTACTCTCATTTTTATCATCCAATTTGGAATACTCGAAGGGTCGATTCTTTTTTTTTGTCTTTAGCTTTCACCTTTCTTTTCTGAATCACAACAGAAGAATGTCTCATTCATTATCGTCTGGTCTGGATTGCATTTATCCATAATGCATCTTTTTTTTTTCATTTTTATTTCTTTTTATCCTTTCCTTAGAGTAGGGTGGACCTTCTATAACTTCTAACTAGATAACTAGAAGTTAACTCAAAAAACTAAAAGAGAAATTTCATATTGATTCAATTGTATATTTAATGCATATTAATCATATACTATAGTATTAGAATTATAACTAATCATTTCATTAAG
>FWPY01000080.1:7500-12500 GCA_900174645.1 Sonneratia alba
TCTTTTTTTTTTATTTAATGAGTTTTTTAATGAGTCTGTTTTTATGTTATTTCGTACTGTGCAATTCCTCTGTTTGTGGGATCGTTTTCTCACGAGAGGTAATCAAAAGAATTATAGAATGGATTGCTATCTATGCCTAGATCGAGGATAAATGGAAATTTTATTGATAAGACCTTTTCAATTGTAGCCAATATCTTATTACGAATAATTCCGACAACTTCAGGAGAAAAAGAGGCATTTACCTATTACAGAGATGGTGCGATTTGATTATTATTATTATTTTTTTACTTATTCTATTTTATTTACCGCCTCCAGTTTTAGAAGAAAGACACCAGATTCGGGATATAAATAAAAGAAAGTTTTTGAAATAAATCTACGCTTTTTGAAGGTGAAGTTTGTAAAAAAAAAAAAAATTCCTTCTGTCGTGTATCCCCGATTAATGCAGCCTCAGATGCTTCAATTGTTGATTCTAGTATTGAGCGAAAGGTTACACCTATGGGTTATGTATTGCAGGTCAACCCTGCTCCATTAGTACCAATAGGCGGCATAGGGGAAGAAGCACTACGCCTAGGAATCAACAACACAAAAACTTTGTTAAAAATTATTCCCTTTCCTTATCGAGATCGGAACTAAGAAGAATGGTTGGGCCAACAAACATCCATCTCGTTCGTATTTTGATACCCGTATAACCATCGAAGACTGTTGAAGTGACGAATTCCTGGAATTTAAGGGGCGTGAGGGACAAAGAAATTGTTGAAGTTAGCATTTTTTTTTTTTTATCTAGTATCAACACGTTTGATGTTAAGAAAAGATCTTTTGCAGGAAGGTTGGCTAGAGATTTCTTGTAAAAACACTAGCCCCGTTGAGTCAATAAGGAGAATATTTCAATCTTTTTTGATTCCATGTATTATTCTCATTATGCACATAAGGGAGGAGCCGTATGAGGTGAAAATCTCACGTACGGTTCTGGAACGGAGATTCTTTGAATCGAACGACGACCGTAACGGATGTCGGCTCAATCGAAGGAAATTATGCCGAAGCTTTACAGAATTATTATGAAGCTATGCGACTAGAAATTGATCCCTACGATCGAAGCTATATACTCTATAACATAGGCCTTATCCACACAAGTAACGGAGAACATACGAAAGCCTTGGAATATTATTTTCGGGCACTAGAACGAAAACCCGTTCTTACCACAAGCTTTTAATAATATGGCTGTGATCTGTCATTACGTGCGACTATCTCCACTATAGAAAGAAAAAAAGGAAAGAGAAAAAAGCGAATCCCCTATAAATACTAGAAAAAATTACTAGAAAAAAGGGCTTTCTACATATGCATCGTCCAAAAAACGATTTTTATCAGCTGTAGCAAAGAAAGGAACTTCATAGAAGTCGAAGTATGAAGAAATAGATATGCCTAGATACTTTATTCTATGGATAAAGGATCTAATTGATAGAGAAAGCACCGTAAAGATCAATTAGTGAGGTTTTGGCCGATACAATAAGAACTGCTTACTTACTTATATTATGATATAAGATAAAGGTTAGGAATCAACTTATGTAATAAAGTTGATCCCCTAAGGGATTGAGCAGCGGTGTAGCATCAGATCCCAAAGATAGTAAGTCTTTTTTTCTTTATTATGAAGAAAAGTCTTTTTCGAAAATTCTATATTTATTTCTCTATGAAATCGAGATAGTTAACTTTCAGAAAATTCTAGCGAGAGTGGAAATGCTTATGCTTTATTCTTTTGAAGGTGGGAGAAAAGATAAAACTAAAAAAACTGATTAGTAATCAATATTCAAGTTTGAAACTCATGTAATTAACCTCTTTTAGTTAACCCGAGCAAAACGGGATAGATCTATGAGAAATCTCATTCAATTAGATAGGGTAAATTAAAAAAAAAAAGGGACACCACAAGAATTGAATGCGGAGCCGTATGAGGTAGGAAACTCTCAAGTACGGTTCTAAGGGAAGGAATTGACCCACCTATTCCGACCGGGGAGAACAGGCCATTCGACAGGGCGATTCTGAAATTGCGGAGGCTTGGTTCGATCAAGCCGCTGAGTATTGGAAACAAGCTATAGCGCTTACGCCTGGTAATTATATTGAAGCGCAAAATTGGTTGAAGATCACGAGACGTTTCGAATAAGAGCACTCTTTCTTTTTATTTTTTTTTTTATAATTAATTGTTTGTTGGCCCCATCAGTCAACTAAAACGGATCGTTTTTTTGGAAAAAAACAACCAAAGAATTTCATTATATCCTTTCCTTTCGAAGATCTTTTTCTATTTCCTCTGGTATTTTGTGGGAATAGAGGATACGCAGATAGAGTAGAGAATATATATATTTCTTTTTCTGTTCTGCTATTAAAACTAACTTTTAATGACTAAAACGATTAGATACTGGAATATTGCATTAGGAATGACCAATAACTGCCTATGTAATTTCGAATAGAGTATAAGAATCGAGTAAATAATTAATATGTTCCATGGAATGGAAGACGTAGCGACATCTAGAAACTTCTAACTGAGATATTAATAAATACACTAGACTAGGTTGCACAAACAAAAATTGTTTTTCTATCAATTCAAACAATTCAAAGCCCGGAAAAGTTTTTATAAGATAAAAAGGTCCGTTGAGCGCCTCATGACTATGTCATAATAGATCCGAACACTTGCCCCGGATCGACTTCCAGATCATAATTGCTCTAGTGAATAACTAAATAAAATAGACGGGAGATGGAAGAGAAAGAAACGAATATAAACATCTCTCATAGGTTCACTAATTACTTGACTGTTGGCGGGTTTCTTTGTATGTGTTGTCCGGAAAAGAGGAGACTCAATGCATTATTCGTTCGCCGGAACCAGAAAGTTAAAAATTTTGGTAGATAGGGATCCCGTTAAAAACTTCTTTCGAGGAATGGGCCAAACCGTCATTTCTCAAAGAACAATAGCTAAGGGCCCCGAGACTACCAATCTGGAAACCTACATGCTGATGCTCACGATTTCGATAGCCATACCAGTGATTTGGAGGAGATCTCCCGAAAAGTATTTAGTGCCCATTTCGGGCAACTTTCCATTATTTTTCTTTGGCTGAGTGATGTATTTCCACGGTGCTCGTTTTTCCAATTATGAAGCATGCTAAGTGACCCTATTCACATTGGACCTAGTGCTCAGGTGGTTTGCCAATAGTGGCCAAGAAATTGATATGCGATGTGGGCGGGGGTTTCCGAGGAATACACTCTGGTTTTTCAGATTTGGCGAGCAATCTGGAATAACTAGTTGCAAAGTTTTCGCTATGTTCCAAGATAAGGGCGTATTTTTAGATTTTGCTAGCACTATGATTGCATTTGATATTATACCCAACTGCACTATGAATTAAATCTCTTACTATAAAAAAAACCACCAATGACTCAGAGCTAGATAGTATGGAAAACATATGGTGCTACAAGATGGGTTAAAGAGCTAACATAGCTAGGTAAGAGATAATTGAGCATGCCATGACGTTGTTAGATACTAGGGCCTTTATGCCTGCCTGTAAATGGACCTTTATGATGCCTCTAAAATTCTTTAGACCATGACCAATGTATACCTATATTCAGTCAGCCATAGCCCCCCAGTTACTGGATCTATATACCTCCACGAAAAGTAAAAATTTGCATATTTTGACAATTCAAGGTAAAAATGGAGTTGCTTCCCTCGGCAAACTGGGATAAAGTTGAGCCAAAAGATCCCGATCATATAAATTCATGAGGAAGTGGATCTCTTTAGGATCTACTCAGCGTTTAGAAATTGGTTAATTGGTAAAGAGACATGTACTTGATGCCCCGCCCAAGAAAGAGACCCCAGCCCTAGTAGCCCTGCTAAATGGTGATTCAACATGGATTCTACATCTTGGAACCAGGCCAATTTTGGGAGCAGCTTTGTGATAATGGAACCAACCAGCAAAAAGCATTAAGGCTGCAAAGACTAATGCACCAATTGCGGTACAATAGATTGTAAATTCACTAGTTATTCCAGATGCTCGCCAAATCTGAAAAAACCCAGAGGTTATTTGTATTCCTCGGAAACCCCCGCCCACATCGGCATTCAATATTCTTGGCCCACTATTGGCCAAACCACCTGAGCACTAGGTCCAATGTGAATAGGGTCACTTAGCCATGCTTCATAATTTGGAAAAACGAGCACCGTGGAAATACATCCCACTCAGCCAAAGAAAAATAATGGAAAGTTGCCCGAAATGGGCACTAAATACTTTTCGGGAGATCTCCTCCAAATCACTGGTATGGCTATCGAAATCGTGAGCATCAGCATGTAGGTTCCAGATCCAAGTGGTAGTCTCGGGGCCCTTAGCTATTGTTCTTGAGAAATGACCCGGTTTGGCCCATTCCTCGAAAGAAGTTTTTACGGGATCCCTATCTACCAAAATTTTTACTTCTGGTTCCGGCGAACGAATAATCATGAGTCCTCCTCTTTCCGGACAACACATACAAAGAAACCCGCCAACAGTCAAGTAATTAGTGAACCTATGAGAGATGTTTATAATTCGTTTCTTTCTCTTCCATCTCCCGTCTATTTTATTTAGTTATTCACTAGAGCAATTATGATCTGGAAGTCGATCCGGGGCAAGTGTTCGGATCTATTATGACATAGTCATGAGGCGCTCAACGGACCTTTTTTATCTTATAAAAACTTTTTCCGGGCTTTGAATTGTTTGAATTGATAGAAAAACAATTTTTGTTTGTGCAACCTAGTCTAGTGTATTTATTAATATCTCAGTTAGAAGTTTCTAGATGTCGCTACGTCTTCCATTCCATGGAACATATTAATTATTTACTCGATTCTTATACTCTATTCGAAATTACATAGGCAGTTATTGGTCATTCCTAATGCAATATTCAGTATCTATCGTTTTAGTCATTAAAAAGTTAGTTTTAATAGCAGAACAGAAAAAGAAATATATATATTCTCTACTCTATCTGCGTATCCTCTATTCCCA
>FWPY01000080.1:22500-25000 GCA_900174645.1 Sonneratia alba
AAACAAAAACTATCCAATTTTTGTATTTTTATTAGGGCTATACGGACTTGAACCGTAGACCTTCTCGGTAAAACAGATCAAACTGATTATTATCAAAATGATTCGAACTGTTTCAAAGACCCAACATGCCTTTTTTTGCATTGGGCTCTTTCATTAACTGATAGAAATATCAGTTAGTCTGCCATCTTTATTCTTGCCAATAAGGAGATGACTCCATGTGCTCTGATTCGTTATTTTGATTTCGCTCAGGAGCATTACCAAAGTGTTTCAAAGAAGGGTTATCTTGACGTAGGTCTGCTTCTTGCCGAGATCAGATCAACCTAAGTTAAATGGAGTCTCTATCGCCCTGTTTAAAAAACCAAATATGAAACTTCCTACACCTTAAAGTTCATCGGGCGAAAAGAGAATTTTTTGAGGTCCTTATACTCACTCATTAATGACTAGCATTGAATAGACTGGGTATTCACCCTATCAATATCTCAAATCAAGGATAGGTTCTATTTGGCACTCAAATGGGCACCAAAATCGGACCGAGAACCTTTTGTCAGGCTATTGTTCTCTTGTTTTGTTCCTTAAACATTAGGGAGTAAGACATAGATTTCTCAATAAGATCAATTCTTTTGATTTCATGATGGGAAGGACTCCTCTGAAAATCATTGGCGCACGTGTAAACGAGGTGCTCTACCAACTGAGCTATAGCCCTTGTGTTTGTGATGTGTTTGTGATACATATTTAATCATATTATGTAGAGAATTTCTTGTCAAGATGAATATTACATGATCTAACACATATCTCTTTGATGGGTATTGCTTCGAAGTAATATTAGATTTATAATCCATCGATATATCGATATGATGTGATGAGTTCCTTTTGTTTATCTTTGTGATAATAAAGGGCCTACTTAACTCAGTGGTAGAGTATTGCTTTCATACGGCGGGAGTCATTGGTTCAAATCCAATAGTAGGTAGAACTTATTAGATACCAGAATCGTGGTATCTAATAAGTTTTTCTGATCACCCTCTTTTATTGATTTTTTTAGCTTTTCTTCTATATTTCTATTCATTTTTGAATTGCAATTCATTGCATAAGAATCTATCCGATTCCACTTGATTTTTTTTTTGATTGTATTCAATTTCAATTGGCAGGAAAAAAAGGGGTGTATAAACAGAGGTTCTGTTTATACAGAAGTTCCTTTGATTATTCGTACACAACAACTAGTTATGAAATCGCATTGCTAGCCTCGACTCGTGTCCTAGCGCGTCTAAGAGCTAGATTTGCCTCAATTGTTTGTCTCTTACCTTCGGCTTTCCTTAAGTTACCTTCCGCTAGTTCAAGCATTTTCTGAGCTTCTTGTGGATCAATGTCACTACCCTTTTCCGCGTCATTTACTAAAATTGTGATCTTATTATTGCCTATTCTAGCAAAACCACCCATCAGAGCCATCCTTAACCATTGGCCGTTAAGGCGTATTCTCAAAATACCTATATCTACAGCTGTGGCAGCAGGCGCGTGATTTGGTAATACGCCAATTTGTCCACTATTAGTAGATAAAATGATTTCTTTTACTTCTGAATCCCAAACAATTCGATTAGGGGTTAATACACAAAGATTTAAGGTCATTTCTTCAATTTACTCTCCATTTCTAAGTTCGTAGCCTTTGCAGTAGCTTCATCGATGTTACCTACCAAATAAAAGGCTTGTTCAGGAAGACCATCTAATTCTCCCGGAAAGGATCAATTTAAACCCTCTAATGGTTTCTGCTAGACCGACGTATTTCCCTGGGGAACCGGTAAATACTTCGGCTACGAAAAAGGGTTGTGATAAGAAACGCTCAATTTTTCGTGCTCTTGCTACAGTTAAGCGATCCTCTTCGGATAATTCGTCCAACCCAAGGATAGCTATAATGTCCTGAAGTTCTTTGTAACGTTGTAAAGTTTGTTTAACTCTTTGCGCAGTTTCATAATGTTCCTCACCAACGATTCGAGGTTGTAGCATAGTTGATGTTGAATCTAAAGGATCGACTGCTGGATAGATCCCTTTGGCAGCCAATCCCCTTGATAGTACGGTCGTAGCATCTAAATGTGCAAATGTTGTGGCAGGAGCGGGGTCGGTCAAATCGTCCGCAGGTACATAAAACAGCTTGAATAGAAGTTATGGATCCCTCTTTGGTAGAAGTAATTCGTTCTTGTAAAGAACCCATTTCGGTACTAAGGGTGGGTTGATAACCCACAGCGGAAGGCATTCTACCCAATAAGGCGGATACTTCGGATCCTGCTTGGACGAAACGGAAGATATTGTCGATAAATAGAAGTACGTCTTGTTCATTAACATCTCGGAAAAATTCCGCCATAGTTAGGGCAGTCAAACCAACTCTCATACGAGCACCGGGGGGTTCATTCATCTGACCGTAGACTAGAGCTACTTTTGATTCTGCAATATTTTGTTCATTAATTACTCCAGATTCCTTCATTTCCATATAAAGATCATTTCCTTCACGAGT
>FWPY01000080.1:30000-40000 GCA_900174645.1 Sonneratia alba
TTTCCTTTGAATTCAAATTCCATTAAGTAGTAAGTAGAGCCTTAAGTTCAATTATTTTATTTTTAGTGAACAAATAGTTAGTTTATCGGAATCAAAGTAAAAATCCGAAGAATGTATTTTTTCTTTGGTGACATAAGATTTAATACAAAATTGTATTGTATAAAGTAAAGAATCATGTGGACAATTCTTTTTTTTTTTACCGATATTTTTGATTAGTAATCAGGAAACCTCTATCAACAAGATAAAAAAAAAAAGAAAATTCTGCCTTATGCGAAATTAAAATTAGGCAAATAAACCAAGTTTTCTTTTTCCTTTTTGCTGTGTATGTATATATAATTCAAATATAGAAAATATAGCTATAGAGTATCGTATCTTTTCTCCCGAGAAATCTCTATTTTGGCTAAGAATCCCTCTTGTTGGATCGAATTCTAATGAGTCTTTCGGGAATTTCTAATTAAATAAAAATGAAATAAAAAATGGGAATTCATTCAAATGATAAGACACGAATGGATTTTATCATACATATATTTTTCTATTTCATGTAGAAAGACGAATAAGTATTATTTATTTCATTATACATTCTTTAATTAGACATTCCTTGCATTTCTTTATTATATATATACTCACTTAGATATACTTAGTATAATTATATACGAATTATAATTATTATAAGATATCTTTATAACAGGTACAAATATTACATCGAGGTACCCATTCTATGACAACTTCCAACTTACCCTCTATTTTTGTGCCTTTAGTAGGCCTAGTATTTCCGGCAATTGCAATGGCTTCTTTATTTCTTTATGTTCAAAAAAACAAGATTGTTTAGATCCGATGGGTCCCAATCTCATCTATTTTTTTTTAAGACTTAGATATAGATAACACGCCTATCTATTTAATAGAATATGGTGTAACATATGGCTTCCTCCAAACATAAATGAGGGAGCTGTTGTGTGTAAATCTATGATATGAGTAAATGAGTTATGGCTATATTCAAATAGATCGGAATCGAGGCGGATATCTGAAATGTAAAGTCAATGTATCTATATGGGTGTAGATATCTATGGGAGATCATATAAAGTGAATGTTATTATTTTAGCCCTAACCAATTCGATCAATTACTCTTAAAGAGTTACATCAGAATGGCGCTAGTTGATGAGAGTTACTTCGGAAATAAAAAAAAGGAAAGTAAAATCCATTTGGACTATTTTCTCAATTCTAATAAAATGTAACTGGATCTAGTATGAGTTGGCGATCAGAACATATATGGATAGAGCTTATAGTGGGGTCTCGAAAAATAAGTAATTTCTGCTGGGCCTTTATCCTTTTTTTAGGTTCATTAGGATTCGTATTGGTTGGAACTTCCAGTTATCTCGGTAAGAATTTGATATCTTTAGTTCCGTCTCAGCAAATAAATTTTTTCCCACAGGGGATGGTGATGTCTTTCTACGGGATCGCGGGTCTCTTTATTAGTTCCTATTTGTGGTGCACAATTTCGTGGAATGTGGGTAGTGGCTATGATCGATTCGATAGAAAAGAAGGAATAGTGTGTATTTTTCGTTGGGGATTTCCTGGAAAAAATCGTCGTATCTTCCTACGATTCCGTATGAAAGATATTCAGTCCATCAGAATAGAAGTTAAAGAGGGGATTTTTGCTCGTCGTATCCTTTATATGGAAATCAAAGGACAGGGGGCCATTCCCTTGACGCGTAGTGATGAGAATCTGACTCCGCGAGAAATTGAGCAAAAAGCTGCCGAATTGGCCTTTTTCTTGCGCGTACCAATTGAAGTATTTTGAAATGAACTGGAACTGAAGAAAAAATTCTTTCTCAGTGGCAGGGAAAAAATTCAAGAATTCTCTTTTCTTTCTATAGCATAGCTGCAAGTTTTTTCAAAACATTCATTCGAGCCAAAGTAGACGTATACGGAACGGCCATAAAACGAAACTTTTTTGTCTTGTTTTTCCACTCAACTTTTTTTCTTGTTTTTCCACTCATTTTTGATCATGACATCACAACATTCTTCATAAATATAAATCTGTCTCCATTTTTACTGTGGGGTAGCCGGGGGATTTTTTTCGAAATATTTTCTATTTTGATAGAAGGGGAGTTCCTTTGGTTCGAAATCCGAATAATATTCATTGAAGTGGTTCTTTCAGGGATTTTTCGAAAGGGCTTCGAGTTTGATCAATGGAGGTATCTGGAAACAAGACTTTTAAAATTATTTCTTGATTCGAATTCGAAGTGGGCTCTTATTCTATTTCTGTATTCTTTATAGATTCGAGGACTAACCGCTGAATCACAAATAAAAAAGGGAATAGATTCATAGGTTAGCTGCCTTGTAATAGAACTTATGGTTGAGAGAAAAATCAAATATTAGATCACATAAATTCGACGAATGAGGTGGGCTCATTAACAATTCCAATTCACGGATGAAAAAATGGCAAAAAAAAAATCCTTTCTTCCTCTTCTATATCTTACATCTATAGTATTTTTACCCTGGTGGATCTCTCTCTCATTTAATAAAAGTCTTGAATCTTGGGTTACTAATTGGTGGAATACTAGGCAATCTGAAACTTTTTTGACTGACATTCAAGAAAAGAGTATTCTAGAAAAATTCATAGAATTAGAAGAACTCTTACTCTTGGAAGAAATGATAAAAGAAGACCCGGAAAGAGATCTACAAACGCTTCGTATCGGGATCCACAAAGAAACGATCCAATTGATCAAGATGCACAATGAGGATCAGATCCATACGATTTTTCACTTATCGACAAATATAATCTGTTTCATTATTTTCAGTGGTTATTCTATTCTGGGTAATGAAGAACTTGTTATTCTTAACTCTTGGGTTCAAGAATTCCTATATAACTTAAGTGACACAATAAAAGCTTTTTCTATTCTTTTATTAACTGATTTATGTATCGGATTCCATTCACCCCATGGTTGGGAACTTATGATTGGCTATGTCTACAAAGATTTTGGATTTGCTCATAACGACCAAATTATATCTGGTCTTGTTTCCACTTTTCCAGTCATTCTAGATACAATTTTTAAATATTGGATCTTTCGTTATTTAAATCGTGTATCTCCATCACTTGTAGTGATTTATCATTCAATGAATGACTGATCCAACTAGAATATGTTACATAAGCAAAACATTTAAAGACGTACTTACTCTTTCTACCGAGACGAGGATTTCTCCTATTCTACCGAGACGAGGATTTCTCCTATTCCTATATTCCAGTAAAATTATTTCAGTAAATGGCAGAATTGTGGATAGGGACTATACAAGCGACCTACCTAATTTTATTGTAGAAATTTTCGGGATCAATGATTGGACCATGCAAATTAAAAATACCTTTTCTTGGATAAAGAAAGAGATTACTCGATCTATTTCCGTATCGCTGACGATATATATCATAACTCGGACATCCATTTCAAATGCATATCCCATTTTTGCACAGCAGGGTTATGAAAATCCACGAGAAGCGACCGGGCGTATTGTATGTGCCAATTGCCATTTAGCCAATAAGCCCGTGGAAGTTGAGGTTCCACAAGCGGTACTTCCTGATACTGTATTTGAAGCAGTTGTTCGAATTCCTTATGATATGCAAGTAAAACAAGTTCTTGCTAATGGTAAAAAGGGGGGTTTGAATGTGGGGGCTGTTCTTATTTTACCCGAGGGGTTTGAATTAGCCCCCCCCGATCGTATTTCGCCCGAGATGAAAGAAAAGATAGGCAATCTGTCTTTTCAGAACTATCGCCCCACTAAAAAAAATATTCTTGTTATAGGTCCTGTTCCTGGTCAGAAATATAGTGAAATAACCTTTCCTATTCTTTCTCCGGACCCCGCTACTAATAAAGATGTTCACTTTTTAAAATATCCCATATATGTAGGCGGGAATAGAGGAAGGGGCCAGATTTATCCTGACGGGAGCAAGAGTAACAATACAGTTTATAATGCTACGGCGGCTGGTATAGTAAGTAAAATCATACGAAAAGAAAAAGGGGGATATGAAATAACCATAACAGATGCGTCGGATGGACGTCAAGTGGTTGATATTATCCCCCCAGGACCCGAACTTCTTGTTTCAGAGGGCGAATCTATCAAACTTGATCAGCCATTAACGAGTAATCCTAATGTGGGTGGGTTTGGCCAAGGGGATGCAGAAATAGTACTTCAAGATCCATTACGTGTCCAAGGCCTTTTGTTCTTCTTGGCATCTGTTGTTTTGGCACAAATATTTTTGGTTCTTAAGAAGAAACAGTTTGAGAAGGTTCAATTGTCCGAAAATGAATTTCTAGATTCGCAAATTTATCAGCATCGAGTTCATAAAAAGAATCAAACTCTTGTTGGCAATTATTTGTACCGCATTCCTAGTCATAGTATGTATATTGTGAAGAAGACTGTTTGACTTTATTTCTTCTTTCTTTGTTTTTTCAAGCCAAATTGGAGCAGCGCGACTATGTCATTATTGCATTATTGTTTAAATGTCATAGAATAGAAAATAGAATGGATCAATATTTTTCTAGTCTAATAGACTAATAAAAAAGTATAAAATTCCACTGGAGACTAACCATAAGATAAGTAAGTGGAGAATAGAAAGCAAAGGATTCTTTGTCTTCTTAGTCCTCGACACAAGAAAGGAATTTTGCACATTCCTTTCTTGTGTCGACATTATAATGGTTTTTTTTTTCTCGTTGGTCAAAGATTACTATTTTTAAAGATTACTGTTCTTTGTTTCGATTTTTACAGGGTTTTAAGAAACTCTTTTTTGATATTTATTACGTATACATACCAAAAGTAGTGAACAAACACAAAAAATTTAGGGAAATCCTTTGAGAAAATAGCACTTATTCAATGAACTTATAAAAAAAATTGAAACTTGATGAGATACTAAATCGGAGTAGGGGTCTATCAGAAAGGATTTGGATAAATTTCTGATCTACAGAAATAGATATTGGAGTTGTGTCATTCAGGAAAACGAAATCGAGCAATTCCTCCTCTCCTTGCTTTCTAACTTTGAAAGTATCAATAGATCCATCAAGCAATAGATGTTCTAAATCAATTAATGAAGTTTTCAAAAGCATTATAAAAACGAAAATGAAATGATGCTTTTGGAAAACTTAAATTGATTTAAACATCTATTGCGGGAAGTGATCTATTGATTTTCAGTTTATAGCATAGGATAAGGGAATCGATTTCTTTTCCTGAATGACAGCAACTCCAATATCTATTTCTGTAGAATCAACGAACGCAAGGGGATTCTCCTTTCTATAGACGGCCCTACTCGATTTCAGTATTCTCTCAAGTTTCAAATTTTTTAAATAAGTTCATTGAATAAGTGCTATTTTTCTCAAAGGATTTCCCTAAATTTTTGTGTTTGTTCACTACTTTGGTATGTATACGTAAAATATCAAAAAAGAGTTCTTAACCCTGTAAAAAATCGAAACAAGAACAGTAATCTTTAAAAATAGTAATCTTTGACCAACGAGAAAAAAAAAAACCATTATAATGTCGACACAAGAAAGAATGTGCAAAATTCCTTTCTTGTGTCGAGGACTAAGAAGACAAAGAATCCTTTGCTTTCTATTCTCCACTTACTTATCTTATGGTTAGTCTCCAGTGGAATTTTATACTTTTTTATTAGTCTATTAGACTAGAAAAATATTGATCCATTCTATTTTCTATTCTATGACATTAAACAATAATGCAATAATGACATAGTCGCGCTGCTCCAATTTGGCTTGAAAAAACAAAGAAAGAAGAAATAAAGTCAAACAGTCTTCTTCACAATATACATACTATGACTAGGAATGGCGGTACAAATAATTGCCAACAAGAGTTTGATTCTTTTTATGAACTCGATGCTGATAAATTTGCGAATCTAGAAATTCATTTCGGACAATTGAACCTTCTCAAAACTGTTTCTTCTTAAGAACCAAAAATATTTGTGCCAAAACAACAGATGCCAAGAAGAACAAAAGGCCTTGGACACGTAATGGATCTTGAAGTACTATTTCTGCATCCCCTTGGCCAAACCCACCCACATTAGGATTACTCGTTAATGGCTGATCAAGTTGATAGATTCGCCCTCTGAAACAAGAAGTTCGGGTCCTGGGGGGATAATATCAACCACTTGACGTCCATCCGACGCATCTGTTATGGTTATTTCATATCCCCTTTTTCTTTCGTATGATTTTACTTACTATACCAGCCGCCGTAGCATTATAAACTGTATTGTTACTCTTGCTCCCGTCAGGATAAATCTGGCCCCTTCCTCTATTCCCGCCTACATATATGGGATATTTTTAAAAAGTGAACATCTTTATTAGTAGCGGGGTCCGGAGAAAGAATAGGAAAGGTTATTTCACTATATTTCTGACCAGGAACAGGACCTATAACAAGAATATTTTTTTAGTGGGGCGATAGTTCTGAAAAGACAGATTGCCTATCTTTTCTTTCATCTCGGCGAAATACGATCGGGGGGGCTAATTCAAACCCCTCGGGTAAAATAAGAACAGCCCCCACATTCAACCCCCCTTTTTACATTAGCAAGAACTTGTTTTACTTGCATATCATAAGGAATTCGAACAACTGCTTCAAATACAGTATCAGGAAGTACCGCTTGTGGAACCTCAACTTCCACGGCTTATTGGCTAAATGGCAATTGGCACATACAATACGCCCGGTCGCTTCTCGTGGATTTTCATAACCCTGCTGTGCAAAAATGGGATATGCATTTGAAATGGATGTCGAGTTATGATATATATCGTCAGCGATACGGAAATAGATCGAGTAATCTCTTTCTTTATCCAAGAAAAGGTATTTTTAATTTGCATGGTCCAATCATTGATCCCGAAAATTTCTACAATAAAATTAGGTAGGTCGCTTGTATAGTCCCTATCCACAATTCTGCCATTTACTGAAATAATTTTACTGGAATATAGGAATAGGAGAAATCCTCGTCTCGGTAGAATAGGAGAAATCCTCGTCTCGGTAGAAAGAGTAAGTACGTCTTTAAATGTTTTGCTTATGTAACATATTCTAGTTGGATCAGTCATTCATTGAATGATAAATCACTACAAGTGATGGAGATACACGATTTAAATAACGAAAGATCCAATATTTAAAAATTGTATCTAGAATGACTGGAAAGTGGAAACAAGACCAGATATAATTTGGTCGTTATGAGCAAATCCAAAATCTTTGTAGACATAGCCAATCATAAGTTCCCAACCATGGGGTGAATGGAATCCGATACATAAATCAGTTAATAAAAGAATAGAAAAAGCTTTTATTGTGTCACTTAAAGTTATATAGGAATTCTTGAACCCAAGAGTTAAGAATAACAAGTTCTTCATTACCCAGAATAGAATAACCACTGAAAATAATGAAACAGATTATATTTGTCGATAAGTGAAAAATCGTATGGATCTGATCCTCATTGTGCATCTTGATCAATTGGATCGTTTCTTTGTGGATCCCGATACGAAGCGTTTGTAGATCTCTTTCCGGGTCTTCTTTTATCATTTCTTCCAAGAGTAAGAGTTCTTCTAATTCTATGAATTTTTCTAGAATACTCTTTTCTTGAATGTCAGTCAAAAAAGTTTCAGATTGCCTAGTATTCCACCAATTAGTAACCCAAGATTCAAGACTTTTATTAAATGAGAGAGAGATCCACCAGGGTAAAAAAATACTATAGATGTAAGATATAGAAGAGGAAGAAAGGATTTTTTTTTTGCCATTTTTTCATCCGTGAATTGGAATTGTTAATGAGCCCACCTCATTCGTCGAATTTATGTGATCTAATATTTGATTTTTCTCTCAACCATAAGTTCTATTACAAGGCAGCTAACCTATGAAATCTATTCCCTTTTTTATTTGTGATTCAGCGGTTAGTCCTCGAATCTATAAAGAATACAGAAATAGAATAAGAGCCCACTTCGAATTCGAATCAAGAAATAATTTTAAAAGTCTTGTTTTCCAGATACCTCCATTGATCAAACTCGAAGCCCTTTCGAAAAATCCCTGAAAGAACCACTTCAATGAATATTATTCGGATTTCGAACCAAAGGAACTCCCCTTCTATCAAAATAGAAAATATTTCGAAAAAAATCCCCCGGCTACCCCCACAGTAAAAATGGAGACAGATTTATATTTTATGAAGAATGTTGTGATGTCATGATCAAAAATGAGTGGAAAAACAAGAAAAAAAAGTTGAGTGGAAAAACAAGACAAAAAAGTTTCGTTTTATGGCCGTTCCGTATACGTCTACTTTGGCTCGAATGAATGTTTTGAAAAAACTTGCAGCTATGCTATAGAAAGAAAAGAGAATTCTTGAATTTTTTCCCTGCCACTGAGAAAGAATTTTTTCTTCAGTTTCCAGTTCATTTCAAAATACTTCAATTGGTACGCGCAAGAAAAAGGCCAATTCGGCAGCTTTTTGCTCAATTTCTCGCGGAGTCAGATTCTCATCACTACGCGTCAAGGGAATGGCCCCCTGTCCTTTGATTTCCATATAAAGGATACGACGAGCAAAAATCCCCTCTTTAACTTCTATTCTGATGGACTGAAATATCTTTCATACGGAATCGTAGGAAGATACGACGATTTTTTCCAGGAAATCCCCAACGAAAAATACACACTATTCCTTCTTTTCTATCGAATCGATCATAGCCACTACCCACATTCCACGAAATTGTGCACCAAAATAGGAACTAATAAAGAGACCCGCGATCCCGTAGAAAGACATCACCATCCCCTGTGGGAAAAAATTTATTTGCTGAGACGGAACTAAAGATATCAAATTCTTACCGAGATAACTGGAAGTTCCAACCAATACGAATCTAATGAACCTAAAAAAGGATAAAGGCCCAGCAGAAATTACTTATTTTTCGAGACCCCACTATAAGCTCTATCCATATATGTTCTGATCGCCAACTCATACTAGATCCAGTTACATTTTATTAGAATTGAGAAAATAGTCCAAATGGATTTTACTTTCCTTTTTTTTTATTTCCGAAGTAACTCTCATCAACTAGCGCCATTCTGATGTAACTCTTTAAGAGTAATTGATCGAATTGGTTAGGGCTAAAATAATAACATTCACTTTATATGATCTCCCATAGATATCTACACCCATATAGATACATTGACTTTACATTTCAGATATCCGCCTCGATTCCGATCTATTTGAATATAGCCATAACTCATTTACTCATATCATAGATTTACACACAACAGCTCCCTCATTTATGTTTGGAGGAAGCCATATGTTACACCATATTCTATTAAATAGATAGGCGTGTTATCTATATCTAAGTCTTAAAAAAAAAATAGATGAGATTGGGACCCATCGGATCTAAACAATCTTGTTTTTTTGAACATAAAGAAATAAAGAAGCCATTGCAATTGCCGGAAATACTAGGCCTACTAAAAGGCACAAAAAATAGAGGGGTAAGTTGGAAGTTGTCATAGAATGGGTACCTCGATGTAATATTTGTACCTGTTATAAAGATATCTTATAATAATTATAATTCGTATATAATTATACTAAGTATATCTAAGTGAGATATATATAATAAAGAAATGCAAGGAATGTCTAATTAAAGAATGTATAATGAAATAAATAATACTTATTCGTCTTTCTACATGAATAGAAAAAATATATGTATGATAAAAATCCATTCGTGTCTTATCATTTGAATGAATTCCCATTTTTTATTTCATTTTTATTTAATTAGAAATTCCCGAAAGACTCATTAGAATTCGATCCAACAAGAGGGATTCTTAGCCAAAAATAGAGATTTCTCGGGAGAAAAGATACGATACTCTATAGCTATATTTTCTATATTTGAATTATATATACATACACAGCAAAAAGGAAAAAGAAAACTTGGTTTATTTGCCTAATTTTAATTTCGCATAAGGCAGAATTTTCTTTTTTTTTTTTATCTTGTTGATAGAGGTTTCCTGATTACTAATCAAAAATATC
>FWPY01000080.1:47500-55000 GCA_900174645.1 Sonneratia alba
TGAGGTCGGTACTGGATGTAGCTTTTTCCGCACCGGCAGATGGCCTATTTTAATAACGCTCTGGTAGTTAAAGGTGAGATACTGTCGGTCAAGAAATTAATGTCACTTGTGAGGTACACTCGACTTCGAGGTCATTTATTAGGCAATATTCGCGTGGGATAGTGATGCAGAGTGCCTCACAGATCGCTTAAACAGAGAGGTAATGGAATCGATTGACACGGGGAGCTCCTATAAGTATTGTATGGTCTCGAGCGATCGCGGATGACAAGCTTTAGCCACTGAATTGTTCCAAACGATGCATTGGAGAGACACGGGTTGATGATTTGGTTGGACCTGATAGATTAGCTCGTACAGATCATCTCCTATTCTAAGATATTGCGCTCTGCTTTATTCAGTTAGATACAAAATTATCCATTTTTGAAACGGAAAGTTAAAGTAGTAGACTCTTTTAGCTCTTATCGCGTGGGGAAAAATAGGAACTATTTGGGGGGCTGGAGTAGGTAAACGTACTCATTAATGAATTGAGCAATCAACATTGGCTCAAGCTCATGGTGGGTGTATCCGTATTTGGCGGGTAGGTAACGTCGGTACTCGGTGAGGAGGGTGAATCTTTATATGGAAATGAAGGAGTGGAGTAAATTAATGAACACAAAAATAGATATGCGCTATAGCAGAAAAAAGTGGCATCTAGTCGTCAGGCGAACGGTCAAGATGAATGAACCCCCGGATAGCTCGTAGAGAGTTGGTTTGACATGCCCTAACTATGCGCGGAATTTTATCGGATGTTAATGAACAAAGAGTAGCTTCTATTTATTCGATCGCAATATCATTCCGTTTCGTCCAGCAGGATCCGAAGTATCCAGCCCGTGAATTGAGTAGAGCCTTGACTTGCGCCTGTGGGGTTGATCAGCACGCTTAGTTACCGCCGGAGATTGATCTAACCAATTACTACATTACCTCCTCTATAATCACGCTGGTATGCTTTAAGCATAGTAAGCGAATCACTGTCTACAATAGGAGGATCCATAACTTCTATTCCACAATGCTGTTTTCTGTATAGTAACTTGTCGGACGATTTGAGACCAAGACCCTCCGCTCCTGCCACAAACATTTGCACATTTTAGATGCTACGAGACGTACTACTCAAGGGGATGGTGCCAAAGGGATCTTCCAGGCCAGTCGATCTTTTAGATAACTCAACTATGCAACAACCTCAATCGTTGGTGAGGACATTATGACTGGCAAAGAGTTAAACAAATTTAACAGGGTTGTCAGGACATATATAGCTATCCTCTGGTTGGACCGAATTAATACCGAAGAAGGATGCTTAACTGTAGCAAAGAGCATCGAAAATTGAGCGTTCTTATCAACAACCTTTTTCGTGCCGAAGTTTACCGGTTCCCCAGGGAAATACGGTGGTCTAGGCAGAAACCATTAGAGGGTTTTAATTGATCCTTTCGCGACGAATTAGATGGTCTTCCTGAACAAGCCTTTTATTACTTGAGGTAGGGGTAACAGTCGAGAAGCTACTTGCAAGGCTACGACTTAGAATGGAAGAGTAAACATTGAAGAAATGACCTTCAATATCTTTGTGTAATTAACACTAATCGATTGTTTGGGATTCGAAGAAGCTAAAAGAACATTTTATTCTGTACTAGTATAGTGGACAATGGCTTTTGTATTAACAAAATTAACGGCGCTGTTCCCACAGCTGTAATATATGGTATTTTCTGAGATAGATCAAATCTTTTGAGAACGGCCATGGTAAGGATGGCTTTGATGGGTGGTTTTGCTAGAATAGGCAATCAATAAGATCACAATAAGGTTTAGTAAATGACGCGGAAAAGGGTAGTGACATTGATCCACAGAGAAGCTCAGAAAATGCTTGAACTAGCGGAAGGTAACTTAAGGAAAGCCGAGGTAAGAGACAAACAATTGAGGCAAATCTAGCTCTTAGACGCGCTAGGACACGAGTCGAGGCTAGCAATGCGATTTCATAACTAGTTGTTGTGTACGAATAATCAAAGGAACTTCTGTATAAACAGAACCTCTGTTTATACACCCCTTTTTTTCCTGCCAATTGAAATTGAATACAATCAAAAAAAAAATCAAGTGGAATCGGATAGATTCTTATGCAATGAATTGCAATTCAAAAAATGAATAGAAATATAGAAGAAAAGCTAAAAAATCAATAAAAGAGGGTGATCAGAAAAACTTATTAGATACCACGATTCTGGTATCTAATAAGTTCTACCTACTATTGGATTTGAACCAATGACTCCCGCCGTATGAAAGCAATACTCTACCACTGAGTTAAGTAGGCCCTTTATTATCACAAAGATAAACAAAAGGAACTCATCACATCATATCGATATATCGATGGATTATAAATCTAATATTACTTCGAAGCAATACCCATCAAAGAGATATGTGTTAGATCATGTAATATTCATCTTGACAAGAAATTCTCTACATAATATGATTAAATATGTATCACAAACACATCACAAACACAAGGGCTATAGCTCAGTTGGTAGAGCACCTCGTTTACACGTGCGCCAATGATTTTCAGAGGAGTCCTTCCCATCATGAAATCAAAAGAATTGATCTTATTGAGAAATCTATGTCTTACTCCCTAATGTTTAAGGAACAAAAACAAGAGAACAATAGCCTGACAAAAGGTTCTCGGTCCGATTTTGGTGCCCATTTGAGTGCCAAAATAGAACCTATCCTTGATTTGAGATATTGATAGGGTGAATACCCAGTCTATTCAATGCTAGTCATTAATGAGTGAGTATAAGGACCTCAAAAAATTCTCTTTTCGCCCGATGAACTTTAAGGTGTAGGAAGTTTCATATTTGGTTTTTTAAACAGGGCGATAGAGACTCCATTTAACTTAGGTTGATCTGATCTCGGCAAGAAGCAGACCTACGTCAAGATAACCCTTCTTTGAAACACTTTGGTAATGCTCCTGAGCGAAATCAAAATAACGAATCAGAGCACATGGAGTCATCTCCTTATTGGCAAGAATAAAGATGGCAGACTAACTGATATTTCTATCAGTTAATGAAAGAGCCCAATGCAAAAAAAGGCATGTTGGGTCTTTGAAACAGTTCGAATCATTTTGATAATAATCAGTTTGATCTGTTTTACCGAGAAGGTCTACGGTTCAAGTCCGTATAGCCCTAATAAAAATACAAAAATTGGATAGTTTTTGTTTACTCATTATTTTATTGTATTCTTTGTTGTTTGTAACTGGTCGCTTACGGTTACTTGTTTCATCGAAAAAACCATTCCTACAAGCCCCCTCGCGGGATCGCTCAGAGCAGAACATAAAACTGAAAACAGAAGCCTCTTTGATTAAACCCAATCCATATATATATTTTTTTTTTTATTTCTTTTTTTCTAATCCAACGGCGAAAGCACTCTGCTGGCCCGCAATCAATTGTCAAACTTCTTTTCTTTGGTATACCTACCCAATCCTGGATAATTTTTGGAGTCAAAATTAGGTTCGGACATGAAAGCGGTTACAGACTCTAACCTAACCCAATCTTAATCGAATCTAATAGTAAGCCACATAAATCTAGGAGCTTTCTTGATTATTGATTGAATACGAAAAGATAAGACTACGTGTTTTTTACTATGTTTGCTAGATAAGGTATACCAAGAAAAAAGCCTGTTTGACAATCTTTCCAATTCAATTTACCAAAGATCTTCGTTTTTCAAACTTTGACTTGTCTACAAATTAAGGCGCTCTTAGATTTGTTCTGGTGGATTCTAATAAAAAAGAAAAAGAATAGACCAAGACTAATAATACTCTAAATTCCGAGATCCAAATTACTAGACATTTTAATACATCTGACTATTATTCTAAATCACTAATAAAAAAAAAAGACAAAAAAGACAGTCTCCCTCTTTGAGGATTCTAGTCATAAAATAAACATAAACTAGTCATAAACATAAAAAAAATAGAATATAATAAATATATATAAATAGATTTCCATTTTTATTTTGTAGAAAAAATTCATCCGAAGGAAGGCGAAAGCAAGAAAGTTTTATTTGTTTTGTATAAGAGGAGTATATATTTATAACTACTCTATCTATATCAAAAAAAATCTAAGTAAGTTTAATGGAAATAGGATTACTGTTGATGAATCTTGAAACGAGACATGTACCGCAGCCAACAAACGAAACTAGATAGGTCGATCAAAATGATTTGTTGTTTTGACTAAACAGTTATGGATGGCTTCACAATTAATTCCAATTGAATCGACTAATCAGGTATATTTTTCACATTCATAGGAGTTCGTCTATGTTTCTGCTTTACGAATATGATATTTTCTGGGCATTTCTAATAATATCAAGTGTTATTCCTATTTTGGCATTTCTAATTTCCGGAGTTTTAGCCCCAATTAACAAAGGGCCAGAGAAACTTTCGAGCTATGAATCGGGTATAGAACCAATGGGCGATGCTTGGTTACAATTTCGGATACGTTATTATATGTTTGCTCTAGTTTTTGTTGTTTTTGATGTTGAAACGGTTTTTCTTTATCCATGGGCAATGAGTTTCGATATATTGGGGGTATCCGTATTTATAGAAGCTTTAATTTTCGTGCTTATCTTAATTGTTGGTTTAGTTTATGCATGGCGAAAGGGAGCATTAGAATGGTCTTAGTTCCTGAATATTCAGACAATAAAAAAGTAAAAAAAAAAAAATAACATTGAAACAGTTATGAATTCCATAGAATTTCCTTTACTTGCTCGAACAACCCAAAATTCAGTTATTTCAACTACATCAAATGATCTTTCAAATTGGTCAAGGCTCTCAAGTTTATGGCCGCTGCTTTATGGTACCAGTTGTTGCTTCATTGAATTTGCTTCGTTAATAGGCTCACGATTTGACTTTGATCGTTATGGACTGGTACCAAGATCGAGTCCTAGACAGGCGGACCTAATTTTAACAGCTGGTACAGTAACAATGAAAATGGCTCCTTCCTTAGTGAGATTATATGAACAAATGCCTGAACCAAAATATGTTATTGCTATGGGAGCGTGTACAATTACAGGGGGGATGTTCAGTACGGATTCTTATAGTACTGTTCGGGGAGTAGACAAGTTAATTCCTGTAGATGTCTATTTGCCGGGCTGCCCGCCTAAACCGGAGGCGGTTATAGATGCTATAACAAAACTTCGTAAGAAAATATCTAGAGAAATCTATGAAGATCAAATTAGGTCTCAAGAGGATAATCGGTGTTTTACTACCAATCACAAGTTTCATCTTGGGCGCAGTACTCATACTGGAAATTATGATCAAGGATTACTCTATCAATCACCATCTACTTCAGAGATACCTTCTGAAACCTTTTTCAAATACAAAAGTTCAGTATCGTCTCACGAATTAGTGAATTAGTTAGTGAATTAGGCAGGATTCCTTTGTATAGAATAACAAACAACAAATTAATCTTCAGAAATTTCATCGTAAATGTGAACTACTTATACAAATAAAAAATGTGGGAGAGATAAAAAAAGATGCAGGGTCGTTTGTCTGCTTGGCTAGTCAAGCACGGACTAGTTCATAGATCTTTGGGCTTCGATTACCAAGGAATAGAAACTTTACAAATAAAGCCCGAGGATTGGCATTCCATTGCTGTCATTTTATATGTATATGGTTACAATTATCTACGTTCCCAATGTGCTTATGATGTAGCACCTGGCGGACCCTTAGCTAGTGTGTATCATCTTACGAGAATAGAGTATGGTGTGGATCAACCAGAAGAAGTATGCATAAAAGTATTTGCTCCAAGGAATAATCCTAGAATTCCGTCGGTTTTCTGGGTTTGGAAAAGTGCGGATTTTCAAGAACGGGAGTCTTATGATATGCTGGGAATCCGTTATGATAACCATCCACGACTGAAACGTATCTTAATGCCTGAAAGTTGGATAGGCTGGCCCTTACGTAAGGATTATATTGCCCCTAATTTTTATGAAATACAAGATGCTCATTGAATGATAAGAAACCAATCTTCATTTCTATACCTCCAGATCTTCAAGGAGTATTTGTCTGTTCTCTTCTAAATCAAACAGAGGAAGTGGAGTCTCATTCATAGTATGTATGTGCTAAAAAAAGACAATACAATTAGGCATTCCTTGAAATTCTCAAATTGGGGGAATTTTTATTTCTTTTTATTTTGGAGCAGTTGAGCCAAAGCCAATAGGATGAATTAAAAGGGTTCCGCATTATGAACTTTGTACCGCGCACATAACTTACACGCGCTCTAGAGGGTCGCGTAGGAGAGAATGAATAGAATAGAAAAAAAAAAAAAGGAAATAAGAAGAAATGAAAGGGGATCAGATTGTATTTGTACTCTATTTAAGATCAATCTTGTCTATTCCCACCCCTTAACTCCTTGAGACTAGACCTTGGGCTGGGTCTTTCAACCAACTAATTGAGCCTTTCAAATATATATATTTCATATATGTTATGTATGAAGTAGTAACATTTTTTTTTTGAAGGAGAGGGGGCAGAGTATGAGCAAAAGAAATGAAAAAGAAGAGAAAAGAGAATCTAATTTTTAGATTTTACATAGACATACTTTTTTTACTCTCTATCTACTATAGATATATCATTTTTACAGATATCTAATTTTGACTCCGCTATAACTATAAAATATGTATCATGATTTATACTATTAATGAATATGGAATTAATGATTATGTATGTCGATCTATATCAATTAATGTGTACAATAGATACTCATACAAATTAATCGTGTGCCAGGAACCAGATTTGAACTGGTGACACGAGGATTTTCAGTCCTCTGCTCTACCAGCTGAGCTATCCCGACCATTACTTAGGCATCATCATAATTTTACTAGATGACTTGGTTCTATGTCAATTAAAAGGACGAAAAAGGTATTAAAAGTCTTACCCAGGCCGCTGTCTTTCTTGGATTTTCAAAAAAAAGAAAAAGACTTTGTAAGTTTTAGTACAAGTAATGATATTACTGATTGTGAATCATTCAAATGGGAATTCCTTGCTAAAACTAAAAGATGTTATTTTGCACGTGTATCATATACAACACTAGACTAGACTTGTGTTAATAGAAAAAAGAATATCCGCTTGCATACCTTTCTGAAAGAATAGAATAAATAAGAAACATAACGAATTTTGAACCGATAACAAAACAAAAAGAATAAGATAAAAGAATAAGATAAATAGTTAAGGAATCAAAGGGTCCTGGGGATAGAGGGACTTGAACCCTCACGATTTCTAAAGTCGACGGATTTTCCTCTTACTAGAATTTTCGTTGTTGTCGGTAGTGACATGTAGAATGGGACTCTATCTTTATTCTCGTCCGATTAATCAGTTCTTGAAAAGATTTATCAGACCGTGGAGGAAGTGATTTAATCAATCAATATTCGATTCTTTCTTCACCTTAGAATTGATTCACAACAATTCTTTCATTTTTCATATAAATAAAGTAGAGATTCGCGCCGTCA
>FWPY01000080.1:75000-85000 GCA_900174645.1 Sonneratia alba
TATCCACTTCATAACAGAACTTTTTTCTCTTTGACCAGTAAGGAGAAAGAGGTAAACAAAAAAAAAGAAAATAAAAAGACTTTGCAAAACGATCTAGAAAAGAATCGATATGGTTTGATTCCTCAACTCAATTAGTAGTACCTCTAGAGTCCACTTCTTCCCCATACTACCAGTGAAAGAGAAAATGTAAAGACTACCATTAAAGCAGCCCAAGCAAGACTTACTATATCCATGTAAATTATGTCCCCTATATCTATGAAGGAATTATTCCATTATTGTTCACTAATAATAGTGGAATCACTGGCGCAGAGTCAAAAAGGGATTCTGACCCAACACCGTTGATGAAAGGATCCAAGAAATTCGCTTCTAACAAGTTCTTAGAGGATATGATTTTTCTAGTAGAATCGGGAAAACGTTAAGCACAAGCAAAATAGGCAGTGACCCATTTGGAAGTATCAAGGGAATCCAATCTTCCTAAGATGTAGGAATAAGATGTAGGAAAAATAAGACCTATTTTTTCTTTTCTTGTCCTTAATCTTTATTAAGATAAAAGGGCTAAAAATATCGAATCAAGATAGATCATTATCTATCACATACCTTTATTTCCCATTTGATCTAATCCTTACTGTCTAAAGGGTGTTTCTGTGAAAGAATCGGGGGGCGGTCTATTCCATTCTTGACTAGGGGTTATTGAAAAGAAAGAATTTATTTTTGCATTTGATATAGAAAAGCCAATTTTCCATCGAATTAAATATTTATTGAATGCCTCAATACTTAGAGACTGCCGTGAGTCTGTATAGAAAGTATCTTCAGCCCTTTCTACAACCACTAATTAGATTTTTCGTCGGACTATCCAATCTAATTCAAAACCTAGTAATTAAAACACTACATTACTAGTGGAAGGGAATTGGTAAATCTTTATATAAAAGTCCTTACACTACTATATCCTTGAATCCTAGAGGCAAGGATTTACAGCACTTTAGCTATAGAGAACCGAACTTCCAGATGTTTAGAATCGAGCAAGTATCAAGAGTCCACTTTCTCCGTTTTCTTCTGCTCAGGAAAAATTCATTCAGCCAATTATATCAAAAAAATAAGGAATTTCGAGGTTTTTGTTAATCAGGCGACACCCGGATTTGAACTGGGGAAAAAGGATTTGCAGTCCCCCGCCTTACCGCTCGGCCATGCCGCCAAAATGATACCATACGAAATAGATGAAAATATTCCCCCTTTGCTTGGGGTGGAGGAATTACTAAACTTCTTTTTTTTGTACTTTCATCTTGTATCTAAAACCTTTCCCTCTCTTTTATATTGAAAAACAAAATGTGGGTTTTCAGTCACAAAATAAAAAATGCGGGACAAATTGGAACCATTAACTATTAAATGGGACTGTAAATTCATAAAGGATTCTTGGATTTGAGTCGAAATTTTTCTTTGAAAAGGGGTCTTTTCATTATATAAGAAAATAGAAATTGATACATAACTAATCAGTATTGATTCTTTTCAATAAAAAAAAAATCCTTTCCAATTTCAATTATAACAGCAAATAGAAGTATATGTAAACCCCAGAACATAAATTGTTCTAGGGTATCTTATCTATATATGATGCCTATAGGCAATTCTCAGGAAATTAACGGCAGTCCTCCAATTTTTCATTGAATAGATTAAATAGAAAATCGAAATTTTTATATAGCGTTTTCCCGAATAGAACTGCAATAAGGGAGGAAATCAATATAGATAGCTATCTACACATGTTTAATAAATACAAGCCCTCTTACTATGTTATGCACTTCAATCATATTCTACTAAAAAATAGGCAAAAAGGTCTTTCTTTTATGAGAATTCTTTGTTGTTTGTTGAACAATAGATAGAATCCACGAAAAGGTTAAGTGCTCAAAAAACTTCAAACAAAAATAGAGAGTTGATGGTAATTATGTCTTTATCTCATCAAACAGATCAAATCCCGAATCCCTTTATTTTTTTGGTATCCAATAGGATTGGAATATGTAATATCATAAAAATGGTAGAAATTGAATCACTTTTTTTAGATTCTAGACAAAAGTCCATAAGTCTAAGTGCATTTATCAATTCCTTTACATTTGTATCTGTTACAAATTCAAATTTGAGTATAAAATTCTCTTTTTCCTCCGTTCAGATGCATTTTATACATTACATATATGGAGTTGGTTAAAATTTCATGTGATTCAGTAAAGACAATAGAAATTCCATCATTGCTAGATCAATCCATATGATTTGATGAAGAATGGGTCAATAATGGAAATGATTTGATGAAGAATGGTCAATAATGGAATTTTTTCGATTAATAGGGAATTCAAAATGCTCGGGGATGGAAATGAGGGAATGTCTACAATACCTGGTTTTAATCAGATACAAATTGAAGGATTTTGTAGATTCATTGATCAGGGCTTAACAGAAGAACTTTATAAGTTTCCAAAAATTGAAGATACAGATCAAGAAATTGAATTTCAATTATTTGTGGAAACATATCAATTGGTAGAACCTTTGATAAAAGAAAGAGATGCTGTATATGAATTACTCACATATTCTTCTGAATTATATGTATCCGCGGGATTAATTTGGAAAACCAGTAGGGATATGCAAGAACAAACTATTTTTATTGGAAACATTCCTTTAATGAATTCCCTGGGAACTTCTATAGTAAATGGAATATACAGAATTGTGATCAATCAAATATTACAAAGTCCCGGTATCTATTACCGGTCAGAATTGGACCATAACGGAATTTCCGTCTATACCGGCACCATAATATCAGATTGGGGGGGAAGATTAGAATTAGAGATTGATAGAAAAGCAAGGATATGGGCTCGTGTGAGTAGGAAACAGGAAAATATCTATTCTAGTTCTATCATCAGCTATGGGTTCGAATCTAAGAGAAATTCTGGAAAATGTTTGCTATCCTGAGATTTTCTTGTCTTTCCTGAATGATAAAGAGAAAAAAAAAATTGGGTCAAAAGAAAATGCCATTTTGGAGTTTTATCAACAATTTTCTTGTGTAGGCGGAGATCCGGTATTTTCTGAATCCTTATGTAAGGAATTACAAAAGAAATTCTTTCAACAAAGATGTGAATTAGGAAGGATTGGTCGACAAAATATGAATCGGAGACTGAATCTTGATATACCTCAGAACAATACATTTTTTGTTACCGCGAGATATATTGGCTGCTGCGGATCATTTGATTGGAATGAATTCGGAATGGGTACACTTGACGATATGAATCATTTGAAAAATAAACGTATTCGTTCTGTAGCGGATCTCTTACAAGATCAATTCGGACTGGCTCTGGTTCGTTTAGAAAATGTGATTAGAGGAACTATATGTGGAGCAATTAGGCATAAATTGATACCGACTCCTCAGAATTTGGTAACTTCAACTCCATTAACAACCACTTATGAATCTTTTTTCGGATTACACCCATTATCTCAAGTTTAGATCGAACGAATCCATTGACACAAATAGGGGAGAAAGTTGAGTTATTTGGGGCCCTGGAGGAAAAACTGCTAATACGAAGATATCCACCCTAGCTTTTTTATCACTATATGGACGCATTTGCCCAATTTCGGTCATATCAATGTTCATAGAAGTATTTTTGTTGGAAACGTTGGTACATAACTAATGGAATGCTTAGAGTATCTCCATTGCCGATAAAATGATCTTGTCAGTATTGGTATAAATGATCTTTCCCTCGCGTGCGGCTATAGCGGTAACCCCTGAATCTAGAACCGCTTGGCGTTCCAACCCAGTTCCAACAATGCACTTCTCAGACTGAGAAAGTGGAACTGCTTGACGTTGCATATTCGAACTCATTAAAGCTCGATTCGCATCATTATGTTCGATAAAAGGAATGAGAGAAGCTCCAATAGAAAAATATTGGAAAGGAAAAATACTTCGAAGATGAACCTGCTCCCATGCAATAGTCAGGAATTCTTGACGGTATCGAGCTGGAACAACCTGTTCTTCTTGAATACCCCGATTCAAGGCCAAAGAATTTCCCGCCGCTACCATATAGTATTCGTCTCTACTTGGTGATAAAAAAAGCACCCGTCCTTTTTTTGATCTCTCAGAGATTTCATAAAATGGACTTTCTAGAGACCCCCCCTGACCAATTCTCGCATGAATTGCTAAGGACCCAATAAGTCCAACATTGATTCCTTCCGACGTGTCAATTGGGCAAATGCGTCCATAGTGACTAGGGTGGATATCTCGTATCCGAAAACTAGCAGTTCGCCCAGTTAATCCTCCAGGGCCCAAATAACTCAACTTTCTCCCATGAACTATTTGTGTCAATGGATTCGTTCGATCTAAAACTTGAGATAATGGGTGTAATCCGAAAAAAGATTCATAAGTGGTTGTTAATGGAGTTGAAGTTACCAAATTCTGAGGAGTCGGTATCAATTTATGCCTAATTGCTCCACATATAGTTCCTCTAATCACATTTTCTAAACGAACCAGAGCCAGTCCGAATTGATCTTGTAAGAGATCCGCTACAGAACGAATACGTTTATTTTTCAAATGATTCATATCGTCAAGTGTACCCATTCCGAATTTCATTCCAATCAAATGATCCGCAGCAGCCAATATATCTCGCGGTAACAAAAATGTATTGTTCTGAGGTATATCAAGATTCAGTCTCCGATTCATATTTTGTCGACCAATCCTTCCTAATTCACATCTTTGTTGAAAGAATTTCTTTTGTAATTCCTTACATAAGGATTCAGAAAATACCGGATCTCCGCCTACACAAGAAAATTGTTGATAAAACTCCAAAATGGCATTTTCTTTTGACCCAATTTTTTTTTTCTCTTTATCATTCAGGAAAGACAAGAAAATCTCAGGATAGCAAACATTTTCCAGAATTTCTCTTAGATTCGAACCCATAGCTGATGATAGAACTAGAATAGATATTTTCTGTTTCCTACTCACACGAGCCCATATCCTTGCTTTTCTATCAATCTCTAATTCTAATCTTCCCCCCCAATCTGATATTATGGTGCCGGTATAGACGGAAATTCCGTTATGGTCCAATTCTGACCGGTAATAGATACCGGGACTTTGTAATATTTGATTGATCACAATTCTGTATATTCCATTTACTATAGAAGTTCCCAGGGAATTCATTAAAGGAATGTTTCCAATAAAAATAGTTTGTTCTTGCATATCCCTACTGGTTTTCCAAATTAATCCCGCGGATACATATAATTCAGAAGAATATGTGAGTAATTCATATACAGCATCTCTTTCTTTTATCAAAGGTTCTACCAATTGATATGTTTCCACAAATAATTGAAATTCAATTTCTTGATCTGTATCTTCAATTTTTGGAAACTTATAAAGTTCTTCTGTTAAGCCCTGATCAATGAATCTACAAAATCCTTCAATTTGTATCTGATTAAAACCAGGTATTGTAGACATTCCCTCATTTCCATCCCCGAGCATTTTGAATTCCCTATTAATCGAAAAAATTCCATTATTGACCCATTCTTCATCAAATCATTTCCATTATTGACCCATTCTTCATCAAATCATATGGATTGATCTAGCAATGATGGAATTTCTATTGTCTTTACTGAATCACATGAAATTTTAACCAACTCCATATATGTAATGTATAAAATGCATCTGAACGGAGGAAAAAGAGAATTTTATACTCAAATTTGAATTTGTAACAGATACAAATGTAAAGGAATTGATAAATGCCACTTAGACTTATGGACTTTTGTCTAGAATCTAAAAAAAAGTGATTCAATTTCTACCATTTTTATGATATTACATATTCCAATCCTATTGGATACCAAAAAAATAAAGGGATTCGGGATTTGATCTGTTTGATGAGATAAAGACATAATTACCATCAACTCTCTATTTTTGTTTGAAGTTTTTTGAGCACTTAACCTTTTCGTGGATTCTATCTATTGTTCAACAAACAACAAAGAATTCTCATAAAAGAAAGACCTTTTTGCCTATTTTTTAGTAGAATATGATTGAAGTGCATAACATAGTAAGAGGGCTTGTATTTATTAAACATGTGTAGATAGCTATCTATATTGATTTCCTCCCTTATTGCAGTTCTATTCGGGAAAACGCTATATAAAAATTTCGATTTTCTATTTAATCTATTCAATGAAAAATTGGAGGACTGCCGTTAATTTCCTGAGAATTGCCTATAGGCATCATATATAGATAAGATACCCTAGAACAATTTATGTTCTGGGGTTTACATATACTTCTATTTGCTGTTATAATTGAAATTGGAAAGGATTTTTTTTTTATTGAAAAGAATCAATACTGATTAGTTATGTATCAATTTCTATTTTCTTATATAATGAAAAGACCCCTTTTCAAAGAAAAATTTCGACTCAAATCCAAGAATCCTTTATGAATTTACAGTCCCATTTAATAGTTAATGGTTCCAATTTGTCCCGCATTTTTTATTTTGTGACTGAAAACCCACATTTTGTTTTTCAATATAAAAGAGAGGGAAAGGTTTTAGATACAAGATGAAAGTACAAAAAAAAGAAGTTTAGTAATTCCTCCACCCCAAGCAAAGGGGGAATATTTTCATCTATTTCGTATGGTATCATTTTGGCGGCATGGCCGAGCGGTAAGGCGGGGGACTGCAAATCCTTTTTCCCCAGTTCAAATCCGGGTGTCGCCTGATTAACAAAACCTCGAAATTCCTTATTTTTTTGATATAATTGGCTGAATGAATTTTTCCTGAGCAGAAGAAAACGGAGAAAGTGGACTCTTGATACTTGCTCGATTCTAAACATCTGGAAGTTCGGTTCTCTATAGCTAAAGTGCTGTAAATCCTTGCCTCTAGGATTCAAGGATATAGTAGTGTAAGGACTTTTATATAAAGATTTACCAATTCCCTTCCACTAGTAATGTAGTGTTTTAATTACTAGGTTTTGAATTAGATTGGATAGTCCGACGAAAAATCTAATTAGTGGTTGTAGAAAGGGCTGAAGATACTTTCTATACAGACTCACGGCAGTCTCTAAGTATTGAGGCATTCAATAAATATTTAATTCGATGGAAAATTGGCTTTTCTATATCAAATGCAAAAATAAATTCTTTCTTTTCAATAACCCCTAGTCAAGAATGGAATAGACCGCCCCCGATTCTTTCACAGAAACACCCTTTAGACAGTAAGGATTAGATCAAATGGGAAATAAAGGTATGTGATAGATAATGATCTATCTTGATTCGATATTTTTAGCCCTTTTATCTTAATAAAGATTAAGGACAAGAAAAGAAAAAATAGGTCTTATTTTTCCTACATCTTATTCCTACATCTTAGGAAGATTGGATTCCCTTGATACTTCCAAATGGGTCACTGCCTATTTTGCTTGTGCTTAACGTTTTCCCGATTCTACTAGAAAAATCATATCCTCTAAGAACTTGTTAGAAGCGAATTTCTTGGATCCTTTCATCAACGGTGTTGGGTCAGAATCCCTTTTTGACTCTGCGCCAGTGATTCCACTATTATTAGTGAACAATAATGGAATAATTCCTTCATAGATATAGGGGACATAATTTACATGGATATAGTAAGTCTTGCTTGGGCTGCTTTAATGGTAGTCTTTACATTTTCTCTTTCACTGGTAGTATGGGGAAGAAGTGGACTCTAGAGGTACTACTAATTGAGTTGAGGAATCAAACCATATCGATTCTTTTCTAGATCGTTTTGCAAAGTCTTTTTATTTTCTTTTTTTTTGTTTACCTCTTTCTCCTTACTGGTCAAAGAGAAAAAAGTTCTGTTATGAAGTGGATACGCACCTTGTATGGGAAATAAGATATACATAGCGGTTAGAGACTGCGCATAATAAGATCTTACAATCACATATTGCGCACTTACTTTATCACTTGTTTTCTTATTTTATTTGAAAAATTGTATTTATGCTATGCTTTGTTGACTCATTTCATATCATGACTCAAGAGTTAAAAATGATGGATTTTAGTCTTTCTTTTCAAAATCTGAAGAAATTCCCAGAGAACCTTTTGGATCATCAGTTAACTGTTCGATCAATTACTTCTTCGGAATGCTAAAAGAAAATTACTCGATTTTCTTTTATTAATATACGCCCATACCATTTTTCCTCATTCATTCTTTCGATGGATACCGAAATTCCTATTAAAAATAATCTGAAATCTAGGAACTAGAGCCTTAATATTAAGAATTGCCTTTCGATTGATTATTGTAGATGAAGTAAAGAAATAGAATCGTAATGCTATGTACATTACCTATATCAATACGTATATCAAGAAGATATATATATATTAAATTAATCTATATTAATCCTGTATTTGTATACAGTATATATAGTACAACTTGTTACATTACAATAATAGCTAGTATGGTAGAAAGATTCATATATTTCTTTCTACCATACTAGCTATCGGATCTCAAAGAATACTATACCGCCGATTCTAGTCCGCCAATTTCATTTAAGACGCGAGATGAAAATCCTTTTTTTTCTTCAATCATTGACTAAGAAAAGAAGTCAAGTTTGATTCAAATCAATCACTTTGACTGACTGTTTTTACGTAAATTATAAGTAAAAAGGCAGTAGGAACTAGAATGAAAAGTGCAGTAGCAATAAATGCGAGAATATTTACTTCCATAATCTCATTGTTTTTTTTATTTGGCAATAACTCGGGATTTAATCCCATAGAGATGATAAATCTTTAGACCGTCGATTCAATGGGATGAATTACACCTCGATGATATTGAATCGGATCAATATCATGAATAACAATATCTGAGCTATCAAATCAATTCATCGTCGAGAATTGAATAGTATAACATAGGAAGATCTTTTATCCATACCGAATAAAAATTTTGATTCCTGATCCAACCCCTTTATTTTTCTTTTGTATTTGTATTTGGATTTCTCCTTCTTTTCCATTCTTGTTTTTCTATAACCTATCGCTATCGCCTTTCTAATCCAATTGTTTGCTTAAGTATCATTTAACCGCCCTTCCATTTCCATTGATTACAACCAAAACCAAACAAAAAATAGAAGCGAAATAGAAAAGAAGGGGTTAAGTACTTTTTTTAATGATCTGATTTTTGTGGAAAACAAATAAGTATGATAAAAATAAGTACAAGTAGAAGGGATAAAAAAAGATCTAATATTCTATTAAAATCACTATTTTAGAATTTTTTCTTTTTGCGAAAGTACCAAAAAAAAAAGATTATTCATCCCCCTCTCTCTAAGCTAAGAGAGGTTGTGATCTTTATTTCATTAATATACTCTTTATTTGGATTAATAATGGGACGCATATATCAAAAGATCAGTGTTCAATTTGAATGAGATAGATTGTTTCAAATTCAAACTAGTAATCGAAGTTACACAAACTCGGAACCAGAAAAGGAAATTTTTTGAATCTTAAAAGTCAAAGTATTCTAATTATGTTAAATTCATTTTGGATCTACAAGAAATGAATTCTATTTGTGTATGTGTTACCCGCACATTCAAATGGAGAACTGAATTAATGTATTTTTTATTGGATTTCATTCCGTCGGGACTGACGGGGCTCGAACCCGCAGCTTCCGCCTTGACAGGGCGGTGCTCTGACCAATTGAACTACAATCCCAGGGAAATAAAGTGTTAAGTATACATACATACTCTTCTGATTGCATGGAAACCATTTCTATTTAGATTAGAATGGCAGTCTTGTAACTGTAACAGAGGCGCGAGTGATATATTGCTATCTCTATGGGTGGGTACTTTAGTGAGAGCAATATGGATTACTAGTAATCCATTCGTTATTTCCAAATCAAGTGATAATCAATTTTTCAATGAAAAAAAGAAAAAAACTCTCTTTTCCTTCCACTTTATACTTAGAAATCCTGATAGGAAATTAGGTTGTTAGCAAAATTCTCATTTGTAGGAAAAAATAAATAGAACAGAGCAAGTAAAGCGGTAGGGATATATGAAAAAATTTTACTTTTTT
>FWPY01000080.1:120000-125000 GCA_900174645.1 Sonneratia alba
GTTTGTTAAAGGTAACGTGATTTGTTAAGGATTAGACAAAGTGGATGGACTACATTCTGCTTCCAACTGGCCGTGTTTTTGTGTCATTGTAATTGGCTACCTTTTGGGCCTGTCGAGTGCAGATTCTTGAGATAAGTTAGTGGGTATCCCGTTTTGAGTGTATTTTTTGTGGGGTCTTGGCTTCTTCTCGCTGATATGGATTGGTTGAGAGTAAACAAAAATCGTTGTATTTTTTCTGGTACGCTTGGATGCCTTGTTCAGTCGAGCTGGTAGTTTTTGACTTAGTGTGCTCTGGTTGCGGTTATTCCTTAATTCTCCGCGTCTCATTTTCTGTGTGAACTGGCTATCGTTTCAGAATGATCGCTCAAATGGACAATGAGATGCCTCTTAGGTTGGGCCGGGTGTCCTCCATTTATTCTGTGTTTGCGCGGGTGGTTCTGTGGTACTTTCCCTCCTCTAAATAAGTGACGGGAAATTAAAGAGTGAAATAATTTATAAAAAATGTTATTGGTGGTGGCTGCGGGTGTTGTTTCCACAACTAAAGTATTTCGTTCTGGGTGTCTGTATTAACTCAATATTACACTCTGTGTCACTTGTCGCATATTTATAACTTTATGTAGTAGGAAAGGTAAAGTTAAGATTTCTCGGGGTAGATTATATATATGAATAGGAATGAGAGATATATATTGTATATTATTTTATATATTTAATGTCCATCCTTGTTTTTTTACGATAATGTCATACATTTTTAATTGATTGAAAACATTAGAATAGGCTGAGAGGTTAATCTGCCCGTGATAGAAAAAGTAATTGTTTTGTACTTGGGCTGGCTCGTGGGTGTGATAAGAGAAAGGAGAATAGACAGTAAGTCGCTCGTACGAGTTCGTAGCGATCCTTTTTTTGTATGTTGAGCCTCGTCTTTCAAGCTATAGATGATAAAAAATGGCGGATCATATGTCGATAGTTTGTAAAATTTTTATTCCTTTCATTTCTCGCTTTCTTGGTCCTCAAGTATAGGAAGAGAAGACGCGGGTGTTCCGATTTTGTCTCTCTCGCTAAGTTTTCTGGCGCTTGAGTTTGGAAATATTTAAATGTATGTTTGATGTCTTTAAGATGTGATATAAGCATCGGGTATAAACGATTGTAATCTATCTTATGATAAGTAGACATGGAGTTGCTTGTTCCTATCTCCCCGTACCGCCTGTCCTTCACGCACTGCTGTCTTCGGACTCCGGCCTCTCTCACCATCTCTGGGTTGTTATATAATAATCACATGATTAACCCATACACGGGGGTGTTTGTTTGAATCAAATTCAAATCCAGTGACTATTAAATTATGAACCTTTAGGTGCGTTTTGCCGCTCTCTTTGGACGGTCCCGAGAGAGTGTTTCTGTTTTGTCTTTTGTTTTCTATGTTGACACAAATGCTTTGGGTGTTCGCGGGGAGCCGGTCGGGATGACGGGAGTTTGAAACGACTTGAGTTGGGGGGGTGGTGATTGTGACTGGGGGGCAGGATTGCCTTGTTGTGCCATCTCCTTGGCGGATTTTTTCGGAGAGGGTTATAGAGCCTGCGAGCCATCTCGTACGAAGGCTGCTCTAACCCCGCGGGAAAGACAAGGAAAAGGAGGTGTTACTATGGACAAGATGAATAATCAGATATGCTCCGAATGGGTGATGGCTCGTTCTATTTGCTTTTGCTCTCGTTCTGGTTTGCCTATCTATTCTGTATAAAAATAGAATAGGGGCTGGTTTGTTAGGGGTGTGCCTCTCATCCTGTTATCTACTATAAATTGGGGAATAACGGTGCGTGCCTGTCTTTATGCACTTGGGTTCGTGTGATCTGAATCCACATTTGAGTGTAAGAACATTGATACTCTCGTATGAAAAATTTCAAAATAATAGACTGTGAATAGGAATGTCTTGGTTATATAGAACTTGTATGTATACGGTCGGACGTGGGTCTCACCAATCTCATTGGGGAGGTCTTGTGGCATTGCTCCTCCTTTTCATGGTATGGTCGCGTTTGGCAACTAATAATGGGTGCATGTAAGAAACCATCCCTTCCGACGGCATACGGTGTCTGTGGTCTGTAAATACGGTTCCTCTCATTGTTGGAAAGTTTATTGTTTTTCCGGGTGCGTAACCCATTTATTTGATGTGGTAGCTTTTAGTTTTGTTTTCTTTCGGTGCGTTGTCGCGGTGTCTGAAAAGCCACCCAATCTTGCCTGTGGTGTCCGCTATTGCTCCATCATACCGTGTGAGTTGTCCTGCCTAGCCTGCTCTCGGCAACCCTCATTTGAATGTTTCTACGGTCCGTGTGAGGTGCACTTGACAATGTTCGCCCGTGACTAGATGTGTGTTCTTCTCTCTTTTTTTTCTCCTGATTGTTCTAAATCGCCTCCACAATGACCATGGTGACAACTTTGCTTTATCTTTCTGTCATGAATTCATTGGCCGTTCGGTTTTTATAATGTGTGTGTGTGTTTGTGACGTCGATCGATACAAGACATCGTCATATAGGCCACCTGGCTAGTTTTGCTCCCCCAATTTTCTTCTTCGTTCTGTTTCTGCTGGGTTTGGTACTTTGCCTCACTTTTTTCTCCCTCGCAATGAACATAACCGCTTTTTTGTGCGTCCCTTATGCTAGCCATATTCCTGAGGCCCGTCTCTTCTCCCGAATAATGTTGTTGCAGGCTTCTTCTCTCTCGCGCCTATTGAGGCATTCACTTTTCTGAGTGTGAGTACATCGAGTACTGGTTTATATCTTAGTATACGTAGTGAAATATAAGGAGACGGGCCATTTAGCCTCTGCCGGCCCTGCGGGTTTCTACGCTATTCCCCTCGAAAAAATAGAATTATAAGTAATCTTGATACCATTGGCCTCTATTGACCACAAACTCCGAGGCGTGGGCCCTTTTCTCGCGGGGGAGTGTCTTGCTGTGCCATCATTGCTCACTTCGGGCGTATTCTCTCACGAAGTGGATATTGGTTAACACACTCCTCAAATTTTTCGGTCTCGGTGTGTATTGCTTTACAGAGAGTCTATACTAACAGAAAGCACGCAATAAGAGTGAAACTTTATTTAGCAGAGAGACCTCTATTAACCCTACTAATATATTCTTTCACGTGAGAGAGAGCGTGCGGCTTCAATTCCTCTCGCAGTGGGTTGGTATTTACCTTTCTAACACAAAACCAATACTGTTGCCCTCGCGTGTGTTATCAATCCTGAGAGTGAGTCTATCCAGTTTCTATATCTGTCCCTCAGTCATTTCCCGTAAATTCCCTACTCTTCCATTCGTCGGAGCTCGATCGGCCGTCGTTCTTTGGCCTTGGACCCGGGGCAATTTTAAAGATTCTTTCGTAGGCTCTTTCAAAGGCGTCTGGCACTCGCCTCGTTGCGCGCCCTCCATGTTCGCTTGGTTTTATACCTGTCTGATCCGACTCGTCATAAGTCCTTCACACCACAGGGTTATGGTCTCCCAAATTCTTGCCCTAATTTATCTCACGCAGGCCGTGGCCTTTATGCCCACCCGGCCATTCAAGTCGGGTAAATTAAAGTTTAATGAGAGCTACTCAAATGTATCCCGGAGTACGCCCAAACAAGATGTCCAAAATATATAAAGAAGAACATCACGCCCCCCAGACTGATAAACTATTCATTAAACCAAAAGGTTATAATATAAATTTCCATTGGAATAGGGTTTTTGCAAGAGTGGTCTCTAAACAGGAAAATCGTCTTTCCTTCGAGCGCACATCCTCCCAGACTAGGATCCTTCTCTGTTTGTTAAAAATTACCGGAAGATAAAATCCAAAAAAAAAAACCCATCTCCTTTCGGCTATTGCACTTTCTTCTTTCTCCCGTCCGAGTGTTGTAAATATATGATCTGAAAGATTTTTTCATTAAATTCAGCGTGGTTGAAACGTCTGAACCCGCTCATCACCAGCTCTTTTAGACGCCTACTTCCTCCCGGGGGGGGTTTGGGGCGCCCCCGCGGCCCTCGGTCCTTTCTTGGACCACCCCTAACTCCTTCGCTTCCATTTATCTTCGGCCTTGCTCTCGCTCTTTAGGGTGTTCTTTCTTCCCTTGGTCGCTCCCCCTATGTCATCTTTCCCCTTCTGCCGAATACTCCAAACCCGCTTTACTACCTACCAAAAGTTGATGTTTGTGTTGCGTTTCTTACATTTTTTCTTCCACCCCCCAATACTCGCGGGACTTAACCTGCACCGGTAGTTTTGCTTTCCTGGCGCTAATTATATTCAGAATGTATATATCGCGCTTCCCACTCCCAGTGCTACCGCCTGCGGATCTCCAATTTGTTGTATGCTGACTTGTTTAAAAACAGAACTATCCTGTGTCTTTTCCATCACATAAAATACCTCTTTCTTCCGTTGGGCCCGCCTCTTTTGGGCGTACCTGAAAAAAACAATCACTGTTGGGCCTTTCTTGTTAAATAAAATGCCGTCCGACTGTCTGCTTTGCTTTTTGGTCATACTGTCCCCAAGCAAGGGAAAAATATAATCGACAATTAATTCCCCACACTGCGAGCACAAGTCTATACCTCGCCCACATAACATCATTGCTAAACCCCCCTGGCTTCGGCTCTCTGGTCCTACTTGGGTTTGCCTGTCCTTTTTTTTCGCCTCGGTCCCGGAACCATCGACAACAAGGAAAACTATAACCGAAAAAATTCCCTTTTTTTTATAATTCTTCTTTCAATTATAATTATTTATAATTCTCGCATTAATTTGGAACCAGCGCGGCAAATCTAAAGAAAGCACCTTTTTATAATAAAATAAACCACTTAAAGACAATCTAGTTGTATGTAAACGCTAGAGCAATCGCATGATGAACCAAGAAGTCTCCAGGACCTATTGTTAAGAATAGTGAATTACTATTCTCATAACTCAAGCCATTTAAATAACCAGCCGGGCAACCATATGCTTCGATGAACCCGCATTAAATGCTGCGCTTTATTCGTTGAAGATAAAAGTACATCAA